>BQKN01060923.1:89885-102161 GCA_022839385.1 Asparagus kiusianus | reverse complement strand
TTTATTCCTCCGTTAAGGAGGTGCCGGCCAATTTGTCGAATGGATTTAGCTACTAAACACTAACGTGTCAGATAATCAAGAGTTAGTGGTGAAATCCCAAAAACACCCTTAATTAGTTCCCTAATCTGTAATTAAAAAATTCCATTAATCAAGTTTTAAGGCACTTATTATTTAGGCTACTACAGTTTTGCCTTCTTGTGTATTGATACATTTGTTGAATTATTACCCTTTTTTGGCTTCTTATGTTCTTTTCTTATTACCTTTTACATTCTTTTCCTTCCCCTCCTTCCCAATCACCACCTCCCTGTGTAACCACCAGTCAATTATCTTTCGCTGCCTCGCCACAAGTCTCCTCCACTGCATGTCACCTCGAATCCGATCTCTCCTCTGTCGCCTCCCTTTACCTCCGCCTCTCTTTGGGCCTCACAGCATCCCCACTCTGACGAGGCTCAGAAGGTGGCGGCAATTTTCCCTTGATGCCAATATTCACACACGATGAGGATACAAAGATGATTGTGGGATCGTTGGGCAAACATCAGCACAACAGAACCACTCAGATTTGTTTTTGCAGAGGTAACATTCTAAGGACTTCATTTTATATATGATTAAGTATGCACAATATCTTCCACACACCTATCAGATAAATAATCAAACCACGAACAGGTCTTAATAAACTTGGTTCTTGTTAATCGCGTCCAAAACCACACAATTACTGTCCAATATGTTGTCTTATTACTTATTTCCAATAACAAATATAGAATTTGTCCTAATGTTTAATTTATCTTCTCTCAGTTTTCGTATCAGTATCCCATTAGAGATATCAACCATGGAAAGTAAGAAAGCAACATCCAGATAATGTCTACACTCTGTGTAGCTAACACCTTTTCGTAATTTTTTTAAAATACCTATTTTTATATGTTCCTAATAGCCTCATTTTTCACTTACTTTTCATCAACTCAAAGGATAGAGAGGCTTCTTCACAAGCCTCTTCTGCTCCAACTCAATTTAACTTTATAAGCCTGCTCCTTTCTCTATCAATGAGGGTAAATAAGGGATCATAAAATAAATTAACTTATTAACAAGTTTTGATCTTACTGGTTCATATTGCTAAAATCCAAAAGTCCATATAAGTTTGAATCCTAAAATGACATTCTTTCTGACATAAACAAATCCCTTTTATGCCCTAGTGTTTCATTAGCTTGTCTTAACCATGTCGATGGTTCCTGAAAAGTTTCTCCAGCAAGCACATCTAAATTACCATCCCATCTGCCTGACCACATCACTATTCAAAGACCAAATGGCAAAACTTATAATCAGAAGGTGCTTTATGAGTTTAAGCCTAGGTGGTGTGATATTTGCAAATTTGTGGGCCATGATACCAATTTCTGCAAGAAAAAGAAAAACATCCAGAAATGGGTTCCTAAAATAAAACCTGGTATTGGTGATCCCAACCTAGCAGCTCCTACTTTGATTGTTAATCAAGGACCAATAAAAATGAATAACAAAGGAAAATCAGGTGCACATGAGGTTATGCAGGCTAAGGAAAATATCCAGACACCTGTGCATGTTGTGCATGTTTCAGGGGATTCTTCAAATAATGTGACTAGGTCTGTACATAATGAGAGATATATTGAAGGAAATGATAAAGCTAAATCTGTTACACAAGATTTTATGCAGACTGACAAATATTGCCAGTCACCAGTACATGAGATACTTGCTTTTGGGGATCCTTCTGGAAAGCATGGAATACACATTCAGGGAATTTCTTCTATCAATGAAATACAATAAGTAAATAATCCAAGGCTGAACATATGCTCTGAACCTTCACATCTGGTAAATATTCTGGGGGAGACTACTGAAGGTAGATCTGTGCATGTTGTGCACAGGTAATTCCCTGAATCTGGGAGTCCAAATGAAAATATCACCTGGATACCTGTACTAGGTAATAAATCTAAAATGCTTGGCAACTATAATGATGTTCCCAGATCATCTAGTAAAAAGATTCCTTGTAACTCCTTCTTACCTTTGGAGAGCATAGTATCTGATCCCTCTACTGTTGATAGAGGGTTTTCAATAAAATGAATCTATCTTTTTGGAATGTGAGAGGGTTAAATAAGCCCTCAAAACAAATGCTGATCAAGCAGCATATACAGTTCTACCACCTCTCTTTTATTTCTCTCCTGGAAACTAAAATCAAGGAAGCTAAAATGTTGAATGCAACAAGAAGAATTGCTAAGGAATGGAATTGGCTTTCAAATGTGAGTAGCTCTGAGAAGGCTAGGATTCTTATACTATGGGATCCTATTATTTTGGATATACAACAAATAAATCTCTCTAGCCAACATATTTCATGTAGGGTCAATTCTATTGATGGAAGGTTTTCATGTGTGCTAGTATGGTTATAATAATATGCAAGCAAGGAAGGACTTATGGTCTGAATTATCTCAAATTCATAATTCAATTGGTAGCATACCTTGGCTTGTATGTTTCAACATAGTGCTTTGTAGTGATGAAAAGCTGGTGGCACTGTATTAACTGATACTGATACAAATGATTTTAGTTCTTTTATTGAAGATTGCCAGCTCTCCCACCTGAAAACCATATGATGTTTCTTCACTTGGAACAACAAACAAGACAAGGATACAAGAGTTTGGAGCCGTCTGGGCAGAGCTCTAGTAAATGATGTCTGGATTCATCAACTAAACTCTAGTCATGTGGAGTTCATGTTACCCAATTTTTCAGACCACTCCCCAGCTATTGTCTCAGTTTATGAAGATTGTTCTCAAGGTAAAAAGCCCTTTAGATTTTTTTAAAATGTGGACAGAGCACCTTGATTTTATACCCACTATTTCTACCATATGGGATTCTCATGTTTTGGGCTTTCATATGTATTCTGTATGCACAAAACTTAAAAAGCCAAAAGGAGCTTTGCAGTCTCTGAATAAAAGACATTTTGGGAGTGAGCAAGTTATAAGAGCTAAGATTGAGTTGGAGGATATTCAAAAGAAACTTCAGACTGGCCCTCTTAACCCTGGATTTATCAATCAAGAAAGAAAGGCTATTCTTCTATACAATAAGCTCTTGGATCATGAACTATCTTTCTACCAGCAAAAAGCAAGAATTGCATGATCTATTCAAGGGGATAGAAATTCCAAGCTTTTTCATTCAGCCATTAAAGCCAATAGGCAAAATAATAGGATTCTGATCCTCTATAATAGCCAGGGATCTAGGCTTACAGATGGGGATGAGATAGCTAAGGAGTTTATCTCCTTCTATAAGAACTTGATGGGTACAACTGTGCTAACTACTGAACCTGAAGATCAAATCATACAACAGGGCACATGTCTGAATGCTTGCCAGGTCAGAGAGCTAGCTAAGGCTGTCACTAAAGATGAAATTAGAAGAGCAATATTCTCAATGCCAGACAACAAAGCCCCAGGACCCGATGGATATAGTGCATCCTTTTATAAATCTTCATGGTCCATTATTAGTAATGAGATCTCATTAGCAATTGGAGAGTTCTTTAAATCTGGAAAACTGTTAGGAGCTGTAAATTCCACTTCAATCACTCTCATCCCAAAGATAAAAAATCCAAAAACACCTGCTGACTACAGATCTATTTCTTGTTGCAATTGCCTTTAAAAAATCATTTCAAAGATTTTAGCAACTAGAATTCAGGCTGTTATGGGAAGTATAATAGATGAAGCTCAAAGTGCTTTTGTGAAGGGTAGACAAATTTCAACCAACATCTTATTGGCTCACGAACTGGTTAAGAACTATGGAAGAAAACATTTATCACCAAGGATTATGATCAATATTAATATCAGGAAGGCTTATGATTCTATAAGTTGGAATTTTATTCAAGGGATTTTGAAGAGTCTGGGTTTTCCTTTGATCTTTATCAAATGGGTTATGAGCTGTTTTTCAAATCCAAACTATTCTATTTCCCTGAATGGACATAGTTTCTTCAAGGACAAAGGGCACTGAGACAAGGGGATCCTCTCTCCCCCTATCATTTTATTCTTGGAATGGAATACCTGACAAAGAGTTTGAATATGCTGAAGAGTGATACAAACTTCAAATTCCACCCCAAATGCAAAAAGCTAAATATAACACATCTAATATTTGCTGATGATTTACTCCTTTTCTGCAGAGGGGATTACTATTCTGTGAACAAACTCTTTCAATGTGTTAAATCTTTTGGAGCTTGTTCTTGATTGGAAGCAAATCCTACCAAGTGTTCTATATTCTATGGCGGTGTACCTGGAGGCAACAAAGTATGACATTAGCAATTCTCTGGGTTTCCCTGAAGGAACTCTGCCTATTAAATATCTGGGGCTCCCTTAATATGTAAAAGAATGTCATACTTGGACTGCAACCCTTTGATTATGAAGATTTCCAACCAATTCCAAAGTTGTCTGAAACACAAGCATTTGTCCTATGCAGGTAGGATACAGATAATCAAAAGCATTATATTAGGTGTCCAAATTTTCTGGACATCTAGCTACATTCTCCCAGTTGAAGTTCTACAGAAGATTGATGAGCTATGTAGGAGGTTTATATGGGGCAAATCTGATCAGGTGTTCAAAGCTTCTCTTGTGTCATGGAATAAAAGCTGTGTGCAAGGGAAATATGGAGGCTTGGGAATTTTCTCGGCTCAACTTTGGAATATTGTTGCTGCTCTAAAACTTCTTTGGAAAATTCACATGAACAAGGAACAACTGTGGATTAAATGGATACATGAGAATTACCTATATAATAAGAATATTTGGCAGGTTAATGCTAGAAAGGGGGACTCATGGATGTGGAAACAACTTTTAAAGATCAGAGATAAGTGCCTGGATTTGTATGGAGGAATTGAAAATCTCAAGCAGCTTATAGACTCTTGCTGTATCAATTCAAGAATTCAACTTTCTGGTCTATATTCCTGTCTACATCCTATTACTACACAAGTTACATGGCATGACACAGTTTGGGGAAAAATGAGTTATCCTAAGCACTCGTTCGTCTTGTGGCTGGTAGTTCAAGATAGACTTCAAACACAAGATTTAAGCAAACTATCAAGAGGATGGCATTAGCTGCTACAATATACAATATTTGGTCAGAAAGAAACTCTAGAATTTTCAAGATGGAGAATAGAACTGCTGACAGTTTGATCAAGAACATTAAGTTGGACATCCTTACATCTATCTTGAACAAATCCCTGTCGACTGAATGCAGATGTTGGGTTCTCTCCTTGTAGAGCTCACTAAAACCTTTGTGTTGCTAGATACAGGATGCATTTTGGTTTCAGACTGTGCTCTTTATGGTTCATGTGGATTTGCTATCAGGTGTTCTCAACAATGAGATGCCTGAAAATTTGGTTGTTCTCCTCATGAGTGCAATCAGCAGGGGGCATTTTGGTTTTCAACTTATGCAATATCTGATGCATAATTCAGTTCAGGTGGTATATTGTTTAGAGTAATATACAATGTTCAGGCTTAAAAACAGTGTTTTCTTTTTCTTTTGATCTTTAGATTCAAAACTTTGTTATCTCACAAATGTGATGAGATTCTTGATGTATATACTTTTTCATATTGGTTGATGAATAAAATTTATCATTTACCAAAAAAATAAAAAAATAAAAAAATTACCATCCCTTATGATTTAAACAAACTTTTTGTTGATTACTCCTTTTTTTGGCAGACTATTTGAAACATCAGAAACACATTGTTAAACAACTTGAGAGAGGGAGGAAAAGTGCCATGTGATTATTGTTAGCCCTTATATGTTTTGATGATGTTTTACAACCACCATTATCGGTACTAATGGCTTATTAAGTGAAAATGTAGTAAATCTATTTATCAAGCTCGTTAGTGCCATTAATGGAGGATGGATGTAATATATGCTACAAAGATGATATCCAAAGGAGGAGGAGGCCAAGAGATGAAGCAACGTTATTTCAAGAACAACAAAGTCATATAAAAGCTTCATCCGATTCAAGCTATATCAAAGCTCAAGTATTGCTTTCAATATGAGGATATTAGCTTTCTTTTATGTTTCTCTCTAGTGCTAAAATGTAGGCAAAGAGTTACTGTGTTTACTTGAAGCTATTAGGACTCACACACACGTTTTCATATTCAAGCTTTTAAGCGTTTTTCACAAAACCTTATTTTTCACAAGTATGAGGACCTATCTGCAAAATTCTTTTTCTAAACAGTTTGTTTTTAGTATTAAAAACATTTTACAAAGTTTCAGAATTTTCAGAGGTCAAATAAATATCTTGCAAATATTTCAAGTTGGTCAAAAACCTGTTTTCTGCAATATATTAGAAAGCGGTCGACCGGTCCGGTCGACCGCTCCTATGGCCATTCGTCAGTATTTTCCAGAGAAGTCATCGGTCGACCGGTGCGATCGACCGAAATTTCGATTTCTATATCGGTCGACCGCGCCGGTCGACCGACGATGGCTCTGTTTATTTTCTTAAGTTTTTGAAGCAGCTCGCGGTCGACCGAATTTTTCGGTCGGTCGACCGACATGATTTTTCGGTCGACCGAAGGTTATTTCGGACAACCGCACTTTTCTTCAGTCAAGCGCGATTTTTTTAAAACGGTCGTTTTGCCTCGTTTGTTGTGCTTTCACCTATTAGTGCTTGGCTCAGTCTGAGCTAACACTCTGAAAAGGGGATTATCTTCCTAAACAGGAAGATTGGGTTTTGTTTTTAAATGATTTAATATCTTCTATAAAAACCCCCCAGACTTCTTCTTCTTCCTGAGCCCTAACGTTTGAAAACCAGAGAGCTTTTTCTGTTTCCTGAGTAAAATTTTTAAAGTCTATTTTCTCTCTGTTTTTAAGTGTGATTCACTTCCCAGCTTCAGTAAACCTTCTCTTTGCTATAGGGGCTGTGTAAAGAGAGGTTCTTGCATATTTTCTTCTGCTGTGTGAGTGAGATCTTGAGTAAGATCTACTGTGAGGGAGTGATCTGTTGAGATCAAACTGTGTAGTGAGAGAGATCGTGTGGGATCGCTGTGTAGACGAAGTTCTGGCTTCCAAACCGGGTGTGTAGTGGATTTCTCCTCGAGAGTGGGGAGCGGGGACGTAGGCCAGAGGGCCGAACCTCGTTAACACATCGCGCGTCAAGGATAACGATTCCTAACCCTCTCTTATTTACTTTGTTTGCATCTGTTTACTGTGGATTGCTTGTTTTATGTTTTAAATTGCATATTAGAGCCTTTTGACCCTAATCACCCCCCCTCTAGGGTCCAACAATTATCACAGATGATAAACAAGAATAAGGTATATTCCCTAGAGGAGTAGTGATAATCATATTTTATTACAATTTTATACCCTCATTATCTATTTTTAATAAATAAATATATCACTAATAATTGTTTTTATCTTTAATTGTAGGTTAACGAAGAATAAAGCCAAAAAATCTCATCTCTCACAAAAGCTCATGAATTAAATGAAGAACACAAGCAAGAGCCAAAAATCCCAAGCCCTGAATCAAGCCGAGTAGCTTGTAGAAGCCGGAGAAAATAAAAAAATCAAATATGAAAACAAAATATATTCAAGATGGTTGGCCGCAAAGAAACGACGATATCTCTCAATCCGGAAGGCGGAATTTAACATATAA
Organism: Asparagus kiusianus; assembly: GCA_022839385.1. Taxonomy (NCBI): domain Eukaryota; kingdom Viridiplantae; phylum Streptophyta; class Magnoliopsida; order Asparagales; family Asparagaceae; genus Asparagus; species Asparagus kiusianus. The sequence continues at coordinate 94,546 of BQKN01060923.1, read as the reverse complement.
TATATAAAAATAGCCTATCCCGATGAGACGAAGCCATCTGTGGAGGCATATTTTTGATTTGGCATCGATGCCAACATCGATGCTAGCATCGATACCAGCATCGATGCTGGTATCGATGGCTACGAATTAGTTACAGATCAATGGCTGATTTTTGATGGTTTTGGATAAGAATTCAATTCAAGTGCTCTCATTCATTGATGTTTACTATAAATAGGGGTAGAGAGTGAGGGGTTAGAGGGTAAAAATTTTTATAACTTTATTTGGAGAGGAGGTCTACTCTTAATTGAGAAGGCCTTCTAAATTTATAACTTTTGTTACAATTAATAAAATAATTTTTTCACCACTTTAAATTTTTTTTTCTTTGTTGGATGATGAAGATGGAGATGAAGATTAATTTGGAGGTTTGTTTTCTCTCTTATTTCTCTTTTATTGTTTATTAGTTTAGATTTATTTACATGCTTGTAGTTAGATTTTATTTTCTTGTTTAAATAGCCAAGAGGCTAGAACCCCCTTGCCTTAGATTTATTTCATGCTTATAGAGTAGATTTATTTTTTTTCTTTAATTCTTACAATTTATTTTATAGTTTATATTTTATAATTTATTTTATAGTTAGATTTTAATTTCTTGTCCTATTCACCTTGAGGCTAGAACCCTCTTGGGTTTAGTTTTCCTCTTTGTTCATTTTTATTTTCTTTAATTCGTCTTTAGGCTAGAACCCTCTAGGGAATTACTCTTTTCTAAGAAGTGGATTCAATTCTAGATTACTCATATTTTTAATTGAATCCGTCATCTTTACTTTCTTGAATTTCCTTTTTGATTCTTGATTTTATTCATCTTTCTTTTTCTTCTTGTGAAAATCATTCATTCTTTGTCACATCCACTCTCAAACACATTGATTTACACACTATCACTTTCACTCTCATTATCTCTCCATAATCATACTTATTCTTCACTCCTATTTGTCATGCACACAATATAAGAACCGATTTATATTTTCTCCTACAAAACACCTTCCTCGTGGGATCGATAACTTTTTATACTATAACTTGACACTGTTGTGCACTTGCAATAATTTTAGTACATGTTTATGCCGCATCAAGTTTTTAGTGACGTTGTCGGGGAGGGTGCTTAAGTAGGATTTTATTTAATTTGGTTCTTTAACTTGTGTGTTTTTTGTGAAGGAACTGCTTGGAGCTTGAAGATCGCGGATTGGAGATCTAGAACTTGGAAAGTTGCTTTTAGGTAACTCTTCTTTCTAGCATTTTCAATTCCACCCTTTTTAGTTAGCTTCACAATTAGAGATAATTAGGATTTAAAAAAAAGGATTTTTTGTTGAGCATAATAAAATTTACCTTTCACTTGGACATTAACTAACAAGATAATAAACTCAAACAATGTTCACCATTCTCATAGTTGTTTGATTGTTAACCCTAATAAAAATATAAAGATTTTTTTCATCTTTTTTTAGTCGCTTTTAATTTCTAGGGCTGAATTTCATATAGTTAGTAGGAATTCACCAAAGTGATTGTAGCATTTGATTTGGCACACATCTAAAAATATTTTTAATGGTAAAACCCCATAATCAAGATAAGGTGAGGGATTTTATCATCCTTTTCTTAGCCCAAAAATCATTAATTCCTCACTACACCACCCAAGCCTAATAAAACTCATTAGACATTGGCCCTAAGGATTCGAGCTCAATAAGGAACAAAGAATCCTTAAATGAACCGGTTTAAGTTTTCTTTGGATTAGTTGGTGTCTAAGGTAAGGTTTAGGAGTTGCGTAAAGCGTTCCGCAAGGAACGAGATACTTAATTGATCTCTGATCACCCTCTAGTACTATCCTTACCTGGCTAACTACCCGGGTAAAACTTTAATCTTTTTACTTTAGGAGTTTTTGGTTAGGAGCTGGTCTAGTTAAGTTAGACTTAACCCTAGAGTTAGAGTGATTGAAAAGTGATTACTTTTGATTTGTTTTAGTTAGGATTTTCCTTTTTCTTCTCATAAAAAAAACTAATTTCTTAAAAAAATATTATAAAAAGAAGTTGTTTTAGGTGTATGCAAACGTGGATTAGGGATAATACACATTGATTAATTCGTTTTGAACAAATTCCAGAAATGAAATATCCTAATTCACACGTTCTTCAAGATATGTGCTATCCCACTAGGAATGCAATCCCCTCTTGCATTAGGCTCCCCGAGGCAAATAGAACTAACTTTGAGCTTCGACCGCAATATATCAACATACTTCCAAAATTTCTAGGGAATGAAACTGAAAATGCATATATTTTAATCTCAGAATTTGAAGAAGTATGTATGATGATTAAAATAAGAGAATTAACTGAAGGTGCAGTCAAACTCAGATTTATTCCTTTTGCCCTCAAAGACAAAGCAAAAAAATGGCTATACAGCGTACCTATAAATTCCATCACAACTTGGGAGGAATTTATCACCGTTTTTTTAAGAAATTTTTTCCGATCCATAAAACGGTAAAGCTAAGAAATAGCATCATGAATTTTAAAATTATCTCGGGAGAACCTTTTTGGAAGTAGTTTGACCGATATAAAGATCTTCTCATCCAATGTCCTCATTACGGTTTAGAAAAATGGCGCTTGTGCCAAATAATTTATGAGGGATTAGATTATTCTTCAAAAACTTTCATAGAGTCAATATGCCACGGGGATTTCATGAGGAAAAATGCTGATGAAGGTTAGGAGTTTTTAGAGAGTCTTTCTGAAAAAACATGCAATGGGAACACTATGATGACCGAGTGTCATCAGTTCCCCAATCCAAGTCCAGTGGTATTTCCTTGGAATCGAACATTGCATCTGAAGCTAAGATGGCCACAATCATGCATATGATAGAAGCCTTAGAAATTAATGAAAGAGCCCCGGCTCAAATCAATCATGTTTCAGCCTCAGGATGTCACAACTGTCTGTCACCATCTCATGTTTTAAAAGAATGTCCTCTCTTAGGAAATAATCAGCCATTAGGACAGGTCAATGCTACATTCCAGCGTTACACAAATAAACAATTCTCTCCAACCTACAACCCAGGTTGGAGAAATCACCCAAACTTTGCATGTAATCAGGAAACTCACTCTGGAACTCAAAACTTTACTCTCTCTTCAAACCAACAATTTCCTAGGGAAACACAGTTCCTTTCAATTCTCATCCACAATTTTAACAACCCAATCTGTCGTATCAAAATCAGTCTCCTCTTTATCAAGCTGTAATTCAGACTCCTCACAATTCAGATCAGGATAAATGTCTCAATGTCTTGGAAAGGGGTTTGGAAACCATAATTAAGGCCTCCACTCAAACTACGAATATGTTGACTCAAACGTCCAGCACTTTGAATTCCTTTATGCAATCAACCGGACAAATGCTCAACTCCAACACTCAAGCTATAGCTAGATTAGAATCCTAACTTGGTCAACTAGCTAGTACCGTGAGTGAAAGAGAGAAAGAAAAATTTCTGAGTCAACCCGTGGTCAACCCTAAGGACACCAGATGCAGTTCATCCTATGAAGCTCAAGTCATTCACTTCGATCAGGTAGACAGGTCGATAATCAAGTAAGAACTCCTCCAAGTCAAACTCTTGATACAGTACAAATTCCTTCTCCTTCTCCTTCTAATGAATCTATTCAACAATCACCCCCCTCAGATGACCAAGAACCTGAACCTGAACCTGAGCCTGCTTTTGATAGGTTTAGACCAGTTGCTCCTTTTCCAGATAGACTCAGGCCTAGGAAACACTCCCCTCAAGAGGAGAAGATCCTAGAAACATTCAAGCAGGTTAAGGTCAATATTCTTCTCTTAGATGTAATTGAACAAATTCCATCTTATGCCAAATTTTTGAAAGAATTATGCACTATGATAATCATATTTTATTATAGTTTTATACCCTCATTATCTATTTTATATGAATAAATCTATCACTAATAATTATTTTTATCTATTAATTGCAGGTTAATAAAGAATAAATCTCAAACTCCAATCTCTCAACAAAAACCCGTTGATTAAATGAAGAAATGCATCAAGAAGCCCATTGGAAAATTAAATTTCCAATTTATCCAAAAGCCTAAAAGAAGAAGTAAAGCCCATGAAGCAATGAAGCCAAAAATGCCAAGGAATTGCCAAAAAAAATGCCAAAAGCCCAAATACCAAGCCCACAAGTCCATAGAAGAAAAGAAGATGCGGGCTGAAAAAGAAGAGATCAACACATTGATGCCAGCATCGATGGGGGCATCGATGCCAGCATCGATGCCCGTATCGATGCCAGCATCGATACCCCTATCGATGCTAGCATCGATACCCTGGGCAGCTTGTTACGAATCTATGGCTGAAAATTAATATTTTTGGATAAGATTTCAATCCAATGGCTCTCATTCACTGATGTTTACTATAAATACGGGTAGAGAGTGAGGGGTTAGAGGTGTGAAAAATTTTGTAACTTATTTTAGAGAGGAGGGCTACTCTTAATTAAGAAGGCCTTCCAAAAATTATAACTTTAGTTGTAATTAATAAAAATAATTTTTCTCCTCTTTAAATTGTTCTTTCTCCTCTTTGTTGAATGATGAGGATGGAGATGAAGAGCAAATTGAATGTTTGTATTTCTTTTCTCTTTTATTTCTTTTTAGTAATTTCTTTATTATTGCT
>BQKN01060923.1:79134-89875 GCA_022839385.1 Asparagus kiusianus | reverse complement strand
GTAGCCGTTGAATACATGTCAAAATGGGTTGAGGCGGTAGCTTGCAAAACTAATGACAACAAGGTCGTTGTCAAGTTTTTGAAAGAGAACATTTTTGCCCGGTTTGGAGTACCTCGAACGATCATCAGTGATAACGGTACACATTTCTGTAACCGTTCTTTCGAGGCTTTGATGAGGAAATATTCAATCACACACAAATTGTCAACTCCTTATCACCCCCAAACCAGTGGACAAGTAGAGGTCACAAACAGGCAGATCAAACAAATCTTAGAAAAAATAGTTAACCATAACAGAAAAGATTGGTCTGTAAAATTGTGTGATGCTCTGTGGGCGTATAAAACAGCTTTTAAGGTTAATTTGGGGATGCCACCATACAGACTGGTATTCGGAAAAGCTTGTCACCTACCAGTAGAGTTGGAACATCGAGCAATGTGGGTAATAAAACAGTTAAATTTTGACTCAGACTCAGCAGGTAAGAACAGGTTGCTCCAAATAAATGAGTTGGAAGAAATTCGGAATGATGCATACATAAACTCAAAAATTTACAAAGAGAAAATAAAGATTTTTCATGACAAATCAATTTTGCGAAAAAATTTCCCTCCAGGACAGAAAGTTTTATTGTACAATTCAAAATTGCATCTTTTTCCGGAAAAATTAAGATCAAGATGGACAGGTCCATTTTGTGTCAAACAAGTTTTTCCACATGGAGCTGTCGAGATAGAAAATCCTAAAAATGGTAATATTTTTAAAATAAATGGTCAACGTCTGAAACCATTTTTAGAATTTTCCACACTCGGAGAGGAGGAGGTATTGGTTCTTCATGAACCTCATTATCTTTAAAAAAAATTCTTTTGTTTCTTAAAAAAAAATTGTCACTTGCCAAATTAATAGAGTTAAGTAATAATTGATCTAATTGATAGATTTTAAATTTTCTAATTCCTAGTTAGTAACATACTCAAGTTCACCTTTTATGATAACTCCAAATAAAATTCATAAGAAATAATTTTTCAAGTAGTATACTTTACTTAAGTCTTACCTTAGTTTTTTAATTAAAAATAATGAAATTTTTGCATGCTTAACTTAGAGTTGAAAATATTTTTCAAGTTATCTTGATTTACACATTTTTTTTCAGATTATATATACTTACACATATATATATTTAAAAAAAACTAACCTTATAAAAGAAGAGTCCGAAAAATGGGCACAAAAAAAAACTCTTAAATTTAAGGTGAATCTATCTTATAAAGCCTAAGTTGACTGAGTAATTAAGCCCAAGGAGTATTTCTATACTTAATGACCTAAGCCCAATTGGATTGGGATTCATTGGCCCAAAACTCGTTAAATGGTCACTTAGAAAGCCCGTTAAAATAAAAAACAATCACCAAGAATTAAAGAGTGAGAAAAATATATATATATATATATATATATACATATAACACTAACCATTTTTTTTATATTGTTGTTTTGTATATAAGGTCTTGAAAAACAATTTTTGATCAAGAAACTTGAAAATTATTTAAAACAAAGATTTAGCATGTTTTTTTCAAAACTTTTAAATTAAATCTCTAAGATTTTACTTAGTTTTGTATTGCTATAATGAAAAAGATTTTCTAAGGAATTTACATTGGAGTTATATATAAAAACATTTTCTTGATTATTAACTAGCTTCAATTAGAATGTCTAAATATATCAAGAAAAATCTGTTATTTACTGACTTATTTAACTTGGCAAGATTGACCGAATTTTGTGGGTATATTCACTGCAAACCCTCACGAGACTACAACTCATCCACTAGGGTAACCTAGGGGTTTAAAGGCTTATTGTATGCGCTAAATACAACCGCGATTCCTGCGAAAGTGAGTTAGGATTTTCTTTTTATTTTCTTTGCTAGAGGACTAGCAAAAGTTTAGGTGTGGGGGTATTTGATAATCATATTTTACTACAGTTTTATACCCTCATTATCTATTTTATATGAATAAATCTACCACTAATAATTATTTTTATCTTTTAATTGCAGGTTAATGAAAAATAAATCTCAAACTCCAATCTCTCAACAAAAACCCATTGATTAAATGAAGAAATGCATCAAGAAGCCCATTGGAAAATTAAATTTCCAATTTATCAAAAAGCCCAAAAGAAGAAGTAAAGCTCATGAAGCAATGAAACCAAAAAAAATGCCAAAAGCCCAAATACCAAGCCCACAAGTCCATAGAAGAAAAGAAGATGCGGGCTGAAAAAGAAGAGATCAACACATCGATGCCAGCATCGATAGGGGCATCGATGCCCGTATCGATGCCAGTATCGATACCCCTATCGATGCTGGCATCGATACCCTGGGCAGTTTGTTATGAATCTATGGCTGAAAATTGATGTTTTTGGATAAGATTTTAATCTAATGGCTCTCATCCACTGATGTTTACTATAAATAGGGGTAGAGAGTGAGGGGTTAGAGGTGTGAAAAATTTTATAACTCCTTTTGGAGAGGAGGGCTACTCTTAATTGAGAAGGCCTTCCAAAAATTGTAACTTTAGTTGCAATTAATAAAAATAATTTTTCTCCTCTTTAAATTGTTCTTTCTCCTCTTTGTTGAATGATGAGGATGGAGATGAAGAGCAAATTGAAGGTTTGCATTTCTTTTCTCTTTTATTTCTTTTTAGTAATTTCTTTATTATTGCTTATTAGTTAGATTTAAATTCATGCTTGTAGTGTAGATTTATTTTCTTATCTTTTTATTTCTTTTTACACTTTAATTTGTAGAATAGATTTATTTTCTTGCATTTAATTTTTGTAATATATTTTATAGTTTAGATTTTTATTTTCTTTGTAGTTAGATTTATTTCTTGTTCATAGTTTAGATTTTTCTTTTCTTTTTATTTTTGTAATTAGTTCTTTTTCTTGTTTTTATTTCTTAAAGATGTGAATTTAATTCTTGTAGGAAGTTTAGAATTATATGAAACTAGTCTAATTTCCTTTATATTGTATGAATTATTCTCTTGCACTTAAAATGTTCATGTTTAAGATAATCAACTAGAGAACTAATCGTTAGAAGAAGAATTTGATAATCTATGCTTATCTTAAATGGTTTGATAGGTTATGCTTATGAATTCTAGGATTATTATCATGTTGTTGTTCTTATCATGAATAGTAATTTTAACTTAGATGATAATTTGATTGGTTACACTTTCCTTAAATGGTTTGATAATCTATCCTTAATAAATCTAAGTTTTAATATGATAAAAAGAGAATAGTTTATATTTTGTAATTAAAATTGGTTAGTGGATTATATTCTAGATTTCTTACCTCTTTTGAATCCTCCATCTTGACTTTCTTAAATTTTCTTTTCATTCTTAGTTTTATTTCTTGATTTTATTAATTCATATTTCTTGCCTCGTGATTTCATTTATTCTTTGATTCTTCCTTCTCTCCTCTAAAATTTAATTTATTATCTTTTGCATATATTCACAATAATCACTCATCACAATCACACTTATTCTTTATTCCTAATTGTCACGCACAAAACATAAGAATCATTTCTAATAATCTCCTAAAATCACCTTCCTCGTGGGATCGATATTTTTTATACTATAACTTGATATATTATGCACTTATAATTTTGGTACATAATTATGCCGCATCACACTAAGAAGAGGAGAATAAATGTTCCAAAGAAAGTCTTTTTAGACACCAATATCAGTGATATGCTCTCAAATCTCATACCTTTGAAACGTAAGGATCCAGGTTCTCCTATCATTTTATGTGTCATTGGTAATACTCACATTGATAAGGCGCTTTTAGACTTAGGGGCCAGTGTTAATTTGCTTCCATATTCAGTCTACCAGTAATTGGGTCTAGTATAACTTGTACGTTTTATCTCGCATTCTTTCATCTCGCATTCTTTCATCTCGCATGCATTTATGACTAGACTCCAGCTCGTAGCTCAGCCTTTAGACACCCCTTTATCAGTTTCCACCCCTCTAGGAGAGGTATCGCTTCTGGAGAGCGTTTGTAGGAGGTGTACTATAAGTCTAGATGAGTCAGAGTTCGTTGTCGATTTGATAGTGTTGCATATATCCGAGTTTGATGTCATCCTTGGTATGGATTGGTTGTTATCCTACCATATTTGTATTGACTGTTTTGCGAAGACAGTCAGATTGCGAACGTCCAATGGGTTCGAGATGATTGTGGCCACTTCTCAGGGCAACCGTTTTGCGGAGTCTTTTCTGGCGTTTATCGATAAGGTGATACGACGGGATCAGAGTTCTGATTTGTTGGAGACTAGACCTATCTCGGATTATCAGAATGTCTTTCAAGACATACCTGGGTTACCTCCTGTGAGAGTGTAATGACCGTAAAATTTTGATACTAATTAAAATAAATTTTTGGTATTTTAAAATATTTAATTATGATTTTTAAAAGAGTATTTGTATTTTCTCGATTTTCTAGAACTTTTCTATGATTTAAAGTCTAATTTTTATATTTATTTAAATGATATTAATATTTATAAATTAATTTTATACAGTGAAAATTTATGGAATTTATCTGTTGTGTTATTGATGCTATTACATGTCATTTTGAATAATACGTTGTATTATTTTTATTATTACATATATTTTCGTATAATACGTTGTATTATTAATTACATATTATTTGTATAATTTGCTGTAATATTTCTACTATTACATATTATCTGTCGTATTAGTATAACTTGTACGTTTTACTGTGTATATAATTATCCCATAATTGTTTGATTTTAAATATAAGTAAATATATTTTATTTATTAATTATTCTCGTTAATTGTACAATATGAGTATTTTTTCGACTATTTCGTATCAACTGTTGTATTAGCACAACATATACGTTTTTAATTGTAGATAATTATTTCGTAATTAGTTTAATTTTTTAAATACCGTAATTATTTATTTTAATTATTTTAAACCCTAACCCATACCCTATTATATAAATAAATATATAAATCCCCTCCTCTCTCTCTCCAACCTCTTTTCAAATTCCACGGTATTCTCTCTCTCGTTTCTTTCTCTCTCTCTCTCTCTCTTCATCTCCTCGTCATCTCTCATCTCTCTTCCACTAACCCCAAGCCGCCCACGAGGTTCTCAAGCCGCCCTCGTGCTCTCCTACCAACCCCTCCTGTCTCTCTATATCTCTTTATCTCTCAGCCTCTCTGTGTCTCTCTTTCTCACACTCTCTATCTCTCTCTCCCTCTCATTTTCAATTCTCTCTCTCTCTTCCTCCTCTACAAAAACCCGACAACTTCCCCAACCTCTATAGCTCCGCCTCAAGCTCCAAGCTCCGCCCCTTTCTTATTCTTCCTCGAGTCGACAGCCGCATCTCACCGCATCCAGCTCCTCATCACCACCACCACCAACGTCTCATCCTCCATCTCCCCTCTCCTCTCCTATCGTCACCACTACCAACTTCAGCGCGACCACCACCATCTCCCCTCCTGCTGTTCATCACCAGCACCACCACCGTCCCTTCATCAGCTCCACCAGCTCCGGCCACCACCCCGTCGACGTCAAGCTTCCCTCCAACTCCAACTCCTCTTTGTCTCCTCCCCTCCTTGACCGAGCAACCCCGTCGGATCCCCGCGTAGCCCTTACTAGTAGAAAATCACGTATTCTAGACGGAATATTCTAGACGGAATTATTTCCGTCTAGAATGTATTAAACTAGACGGAAATTTTCCGTCTAGAATATTCCGTCTAGAATAAAACATTCTAGACGGAAATTTTCGTCTAGAATAATATTCTAGACGGTTCTTTTATTTTTTATTTTTTTTAAATAACCAGGTATTCTAGACGGAAATTTCCGTCTAGGATACTCATTCTAGACGGAAATTTCCGTCTAGAATAACTGTCCATTTTAAAAAAAATTTAACCCGTCAAAAAAATTAACCGCCCACCCCCTCCCCCCACAAATGGAAAATTTTATCCCAAAATCGGCCTCCTATTCTCACCCCACCTCAAATCCCTCCCCAAATCCGACCTCCCTCCGGTGCTCGACTCGATCCTCTCAGATCCCGACGCCAAATCCCTCGACCTCCTCCCCCACCCTGTAAACCAAAGCACGGCCGATCTCGTAATCGATGAGATTCGATCGATCGACTGGTCGAGGGCGATCCTTTTGAAGATCGTACCGTTGATTAAGGACTTCCATGGGGTTCCCAGGGCTAGGGTTTTGGAATTGGTTGACGAAGTGTTTGATAGGATGGGAAAGGTTGAGATCAAGGATTTGCCGGCGTTGGTGTACCAGTTGCTGGTTTTGGCGTCGAAGGGGGTGAGTAGGAGGGAGATTGTGAAGGGGATTTTAGGGTTTTCGAGGGGTTGAAGGGGCAGGGGAGGATTGTGAGGGAGGTGGAGGGGACGGTGCTGATGCATGTGAACTTCGCGGTGAAGCAGGATTTGTCGCTGGGGAACGAGGTGATTGGGATTGTGAAGTCGGATTTTGGGGTGATTAATCATTTTGTGGTTGCTGTGGTTCTTTCCATTGCGAGGGTTAGGAAGTCTAGTAGCTCAGGCTCGAGTCAGGTACTTAAATTAAAGCTTTGGACGTATTTTTAAAGGATTGTTATTATTATTATGAAATTTTACATGGGAAACTATTTTTTGATTTTGTGAAGAAGCTCATGTGAATTTTCGAATCAGGGGCTTGGATTTGTGCCTGTGGCTTGGTTGGTGACATGATTCTCGTCAATTTAAGTGTATGACATTGTCTTCTTCTGTAGAATTGTAAGTTTTGTGTTATTATAATTTTAGGGGCAAATATGTGCATAATGTAGCTAGGGGGTCAATTAGAAATATGTGTGCATATGTTGGTTCTATTGTTATATATTTGGTTTATTTATTGTCCTTTCTCTATATATATGTGTGCATATGTTGGTGTCTTTCAATGAGGAGGACGAAATAATCAGTCTTTTAATTTTACAAAACTAAAGGCAGTTCAAGTTTAAATCAGTAAATCAATAATTGAATTGGAGTTTGTTCTTGGCAAATTATTGTGCAAAGTTTAAGGAGCTTGGTGAACTTAAGCGTGAACTGAAGGCGGGCATGGTGATACTTTAACTTCTAAATAATAATTGAATTCTCTGTTTTTTAATCCTCTCTCTCTCTCTCTCTCTCTCTTGAATCCTCTGTATTTTTTAAATTTTTACTTAGATTATTTTGTTATAATGTTTAGGTTCGTGAAAAGAAATGCCTCGTCATTGATCCGAAGCTCGCGGGTTCGTTCTCAGTATTGATTCAGACCTAACTCCTCAAGGTGTGTCAATTGTATTGTTTAGTTTTTTTTAGCTTTAGGTCTAATATTAATTACTCAAAGAACTTGATTGTTTGACAATAGAAAAAAGAGAAATCATCATTAGTATCTATGTTTTCTTGTTATTGATTCAGATTGGGATTTTTTATGTTGAAAAGGGTTTGCATAAGAATTAACCGAAATAATTTCCTAGTTAAGGTACCTACAAGGCTACAAGCAATGGCATTGTTATTCACTTTTTATGGAAAATTGGCATGTAGGTAGTTTAATCTATATAGCAAATCTATGTTTACAATTATCCCTTTATTGGAGCACGGTGCTTTGTTTTTATGCATGAAGTTGGTTCCAAGGAGATGAATCAAAGACCAAAAAAGTGTGACATTTGCTTGCAGTTTTACATTCTGTGAAAATAAGCTTTTGCTCTAAATTTAGAGTTACATCAGGAGTTTATTGGTGTTTTGGCTCTGAAAATTATTTGCATTGATCCTCAAGCATATGTGATGTTTTGACTCTGAAAATTATATGCATTGGTGAGTCACAAAATTTGATGCCTAAAGATTTTTGCGGAACCCATGTTTTTGGGGAAAGCAAGTAAATTGGAAACAAGCCAGAACTCTCCTTTTGGTGTCTGATTTTATGATGACCGGCTATTCAACATAAGTACAAAACATTCAGATGAAATTGTAGACTGATTTTTAGGGTACCTTTGGATGACAGGCCAGAGAAACTTGCAACTATTTCCTATTGGAGCTTACCTTGTGTTCTTCGGTTTGTTCCTCGTCATATACGCCTATAATTATGTGCTCGAGTTTTTTTAATTGCAAAACTCTCCTGAGTTAATGTGATTGAAATTATGGTGTTTTTTTGGTTGAGAATTTTGGGATGTTTGATTTATTTCAAATTATGCTATTGCTTTGAGATAATTAATTTTATAATTGAATTCAGATTCTTGTTTGGTTGTATGTATTTGTGATGTTGGCTGCTGCCACATGCGTTATGGAGCAGTGCGCAAATTCTCAGTTTAATTTTTTGTTTTCATTGCAGTTGTAGAAATTGATGTGTACTGCATGATACATACGTAGGTTATGAGGCATGCTTACTATCTTAGTATATGCTTTTCAATGAGTAACAAGTTGGATAATTTTGTATTCATTCTATCTAACTAATTCATTATGTACTTATGTCTATTGTGTGGAACTGTGATACTTATGTTGCGTGAACTTGCAGGTTCTTAGAAATAAGCCAGATTATTGTCGGATATCGCAAGCAGGGGATGAGAGGATAGAACAATGTAAAAAGATTGTAAATATATATCCTTTCGTTTCAATTGTAAATAAATATGTCAACAATTTATGTATCGCATCCATTCAATACCAAGCTCTGGCTGATAATTTATGTATCTGTAAAAGTTTGTAAACAATTTATGTATGAATGTATTATTTGAATATAATGGGATTTGATATTGCAATATAATTAGATTGTGTTGGATATGAATATAATTTTTTGTTGTTCAATATAGTGTACATGCACTAAAAGTAAATTCTGCAAAAAAAAAAAAACTAATGTAGCATAGTATCCTAGACGGAAATTCCGTCTAGGATGCTCAAATTCCATCTAGGATACCTATTTTTTTAAAAAAATAAATAAAAATAAAAAAACATGAATTTCCGTCTAGAATGAGTATTCTAGACAGAAATTTCCGTCTAGAATACTCATTCTAGACGGAAATTTTTTCCGTCTAGAATAATTCATCCTAGACGAAAATTCCGTCTAGAATAATCCGTCTAGGATGTATTCTAGACGGTTTTGAATTCTGTCTAGAATATTCCGTCTAGGATGTATTATAGACGGAATTTCCGTCTAGAATACTACATTCTAGACGAAAACAAACTAGACGCCTATTGTAGACGGAATTCCGTCTAGAATAATCATTCTAGACGGAATTTTGGGTATCCTAGACGGAATTTTCCGTCTAGGATACCTCATTATTTAGCAGTGCCTATCGGAGCCCATCAAGACACCCCGATGACTCTAGCTACCTCCTCCCACCTCCGACAAGCCCGAACAGCGAGAAGAAGCTCCGAGCAACGAAAAACGAACCTGAACAGCGACCAAACGGCGAAAATCTGCACTGCAGAAAACTACAGCTTTGTGCTAACTTCGCGTGCACTTTCCGATCACCTTCGACCTCCGTTTTCATCGATTTTTTCTCCGGTGAGTAGACCTACATGTTGGCTATCACCTCCAATTTGTATCATGCTCTAACTCACTCTCTATCTCTCTGTGTAATGTCCGAAACATCTCTCAACGATAGCAGTTCGCAGATTCTGACAGTTTCGTACCGACTTTGCACGCGTTTTCCGGCCACCTCCGGTCTCTGTTTTAGACACCGTCTTCACCGGTGTATAGCCCTTTATATTGTCTATCACACGGTATCTCCCTCTCACTTGGGCTCATTTTCTACCTCTTGTTATATCGCTTTGATTATCGCTAATCGCTACTAAAACTTTCCTTTTTGTATTCTAACCGATTGGCTTTCCGACGAGCCGCGGAACCCGTCGTGACCCGTACAGCCACCCCGACAACCACCGCTGCAGTTGACGACGTACCCGAGGTAAGATCCCGATACTCTTTTGACTTATCATTCAATTCTTAGATCCGCTCTGAATTAATTAGCTGCTTACGAGATCCCTATTCTTGCTCAGTATAATTTTAGATTGATCACGGATTAATTATGCATAAGAACTCGTTACCCAAATAATTACTCGTTACAAATATAGAACTATCATGAACATATTGAACTAAGAACTATAACGTATAGAACTGTTGCGTACGAAATGAACTGTGGACAATAACGTATGACCATTCACATTGTAATACATATATTGTGATGACCTGTACGGATTTATTTGACGAATGATATTAAAAAGTACTAAAAATAATATTTTGATAATAGATACTGTAAAGATAAAATAAAATAAATTTATTTTAGAATAATTTATAATTTTAAAGAATTTATTTGAAAAATAATCATTTTAAAATAATTATAATAAATTATTTTGGTAAAAAATCATTTTTGAGTAATTTTAATAAATTAATAGAATTTATTTGACAAAAGAATTATTTTAGAATAATTATAAATGATTTAAAAGAATTTATTTTTAGAATAAGTATCAATTTAGAATAATTTCAATAATTTAAGAAAGTTTTATAAAAGGAATTTTAGAACATTTATAAATATTTAAGGATTTATTTTAGAAAAGGGATTATTATGATTTATGTTTCTTAATTTTAATTATGTGATATGTTATGATCTTGTTGTATATGATTAGTTGTATTTATTACTCGTTGTTATGCTTAAGAACTTGACTAGTGTGGCCTGGTGTGTCCTGTTTAAGACTTAGAAACCTGTGTGTATGTTGACTTAGAAAGCGAGAAGAGTTGGGATGGGGAAGTTAATGTTCATGTG
>BQKN01060923.1:49377-70738 GCA_022839385.1 Asparagus kiusianus | reverse complement strand
CTCTCTCTCTCTCTCTCTCTCTCTCTCTCTCTCTCTCTCTCTCTCTCCACTACTCTCTCTTTCTTCCTCCACTTCCTCCACTCCCTTCTTAACTTTTTAAGTTAGCATTTGAGGGGAGAGAGGAGAGAAATGAAAGGGGAGGGATAGAGAGGAGAAGAATGAAATGAGAGAATAGAGAGAGGTTAAGGGGAGGAACATGGATGGAGGAGGGAGTGGAGGAGGTGAAGATAAGGATTTTGGGAAGGAGAAAAGAAGAGAGAGTAAGAAAGGAGAGAAAAGAGGATGAAACAAATGGTGGAGATAGGGAGGGAGGGAGGGGGGAAGAGAGGGAGGGGGAAGAGTTTTGGGAAGAAGAAAACGGGGGAGGAAGTATGTTGGGAAGGAGGAAAGTGGAGAGAATAAGATAGAGGGGAGAAGAGGAGGATGAAAGAGATGATTGTGGGAGAGAGAGATAGTGAAGGGGGGAGGGGGAGAGGAGTGAGTGTGTGAGTGTGTGTCTTGGAAAGGAGACAATAGGGGAGAAAATATTTAGGGCAGAAGGTAAATGGAGAGGATGTGATAGGGGGAGAAGAAAATGATGAAGAAGGAGATGATTGTGGGGGGAGGAGGAGGGGAGGGGGCAAGGAGAGGGATGGGGGCGGGGTGATGGAGGAGGGAGGTGGGAGAGAAAAAGGAACTTTTTATAACTATTTTAGAGGGTAAGTATGTAAGTGTGGGAGATATGAGGGTTATATATATGTAAATATTTTATACTTTTTAGGGTCAAATCAAAATTCTGGTGTAATACCCCAACCCTTGAGAGGGTGATGTAATTAGTATTGATAGATTTGATTGGAATACTCATACCACTAAGATACATCTTCTTTTCGCGAACCCAACTCTTAGCAACTTCAAAGTTAAGCGTGCAACTGCTGGAGAAATTCTAGGATGGGTGACCACCTAGGAAGTTTTCCAGTGAGTGCGTGAGTGAGGACAAAACGTACTGAAAAGATATATGGTGGTTTGTGAGGCCAGTCCATAAAATCAAATATCGTACCGACTCAGGGATTCCGGGGCGGGGCGTTACAAATGGTATCAGAGTTAAGCCAATCGGAATTGTAAGAGCTAAGTGTTATACGGCACAAATTGCTACGTCAAGAGGGCGGGAGCCACCTCTTGAGGCCATAGGAGCCACCTATAGAATCTTACACGGATGGTATGGTCTTTGATGATATGATTTGGCGCAACGAGGACGTTGCGAGTTTAAGTGGGGGAGTTTGTAATACCGCAACCCTTGAGAGGGTGATGTGATAAGTATTGATAGATTTGATTGGAATACTCATACTACCAAGATGCATCTTTTTTTCGAGAACCAAACTCTTAGAAACTCTAAAGTTAAGCGTGCAACTACTGGAGAAATTCTAGGATGGGTGACTCTCTGGGAAGTTTTCCAGGGAGGGGAGTTTGTAATACCGCAACTCTTGAGAGGCTGATGTGATAAGTATTGATAGATTTGATTGGAATACTCATACCACCAAGATGCATCTTTTTTTTGAGAACCAAACTCTTAGAAACTCTAAAGTTAAGCGTGCAACTGCTGGAGAAATTCTAGGATGGGTGACCCTCTGGGAAGTTTTTCAGGGAGGCCAGGGAGTGCGTGAGTGAGGACAAAACGTCTTAAAAAGACATGTGGTGATTTGTGAGGCCAGTCCATCAGATCTAATAGTGTACCGACTCCGAGATTCCAGGATGGGGTGTTACATCTGGTGACCATAGAGGTTTAAGTGGTTAACTGAATCAATTTATAGGTGTTATTGTCGCTGATGTCACTTTTTAGATCTTATTGGTCAGAGTGTGTCACTTTATAAACTAAATTAGTATTTCAACTAATTTAAAATCAAGGGATTTGAATCATGACTTTAGAAATTGTCAATTGTGTAGCTTTATAAAGTTTGAATAGTTTAATCGATCTTGTAGGGTTAGTGAACGTTCTGGCCACATAAATTTGATTTTTGTTTCCTGTTTGAGAAAAATTAGATTACTTCAATCGTAAAGATTACGACTTTTCCCAATTATATATTGAGGGATTTTTATTGGCTTTCCTTTAACAATTAAAAAAGCAAAATGATGGTTGCTGAGGAACTCTTGAGAAATTTAGTTGCGACGTAACTTGTATTATTTTGTAATATTACATGTGGTATATGTATTGTTGAGCGCTGCGGAAGTCAAACTACCAAACCAACGTGCTACGAGAAATCGAATCAAACGAACGTTGAGAGAAGGCCAAGCGAACCAAATCAACGCCACAAACACAAGCAACTAATTTTAACATGGTTCAGCAAGTTGCCTACGTCCACCGGGCAAGAAGAGGATAGGGTTTTTCACTAATAGAGAAGAAGAGTACAAACTGAGATTACAAATCACTCAAACTCATCAATTAATCTCATCAATTAATCTCACCAACAAATCTCTAATTCTCTCCAAACAAAACCCTAACCAATAGCTCAGAAAATATCTCTTTTCTGTGCTCCAAATATCCCTAATTTTCTTCCTAGTTCTCTCTTCCAATTATTCTATATATATAAAAATCCTAAAATCATAAACATACTAGGAATTCGAAAACAAAAAAAACAGATTAGGAATCTTAATAACCTGTTACCAAAACAGATTTGGAATCATGTTGCCTAAACAGATTAGGAATTCTAATAACCTGTTACCAAAATAAATTAGAAAACATATTAGGAACCTGCTATCCAACATGTATGGCACATTGCTGCCTTAGCCTTCTTTTGCTTTGGATTTACACTTCATGCTCTGAACTTGTATGTTCATGGCGAAATTTATTTCTTGTTCATGGTAGTATTAGATCTAACAATACTACACTAACTTTAACCCTAGTTACCTACAATCTCATTGTAGGTGCTATGTGTGGTTTTATAACTTTGCGTGTGCTATGGAAATGTGTGATTTAATCAAGCAATTATATATGTTTTTGTAACATGATAATGTGTTATATAATATAATTTTAGTGAATAAAAAAATAGTTAACATTACCCGTAGTCTCTTATCCGATAATGTTGGATATCAATAACTTCTACCTCAAGTGTATACAATTCTGTTTGGGGTATTAAATTAGTTTTTTGTCTAAAAAGGTTCATGTGCTTTATTTTTAGGAGTATATTTACATAAAATAATTGTTGGAACTGTATGAGAAGGATCCCCTTCTAGAACATGTATAGATTTTGATAGCACGTATTCGTTGTTATCCATAACAAAAAGCATATGTTGTTTTACATTTTGGTCTGTTGCCCATACACATAATAAGATCCAGATGAGGGAGACAATGTTAGTTCTGACCGAAGAACGGATGAGACTCCAGGTGCAGAGACGACTACCCAGGACGAGGAGAGGTCATCCAGGGTACCCAAACCGAATCCCAGATAATTCTCATCACTAGATTATTTGCTTTTGACAGATAGTGAAGAACCGCAATGTTATGAGGAGGCTATGCAAGAGTGAATCTCAGCAGTGGGAGCATGCGATGCAAGAAGAGATGGATTCTCTCCACTAGAATGAGACATGGGAGTTGGCCCAACTACCTGCACAGAAAAATGTCTTACGTAACATGTGGGTGTTTGCGGTGAAAATTGCTTGTTTCATTGCGGGATTCATTACAAACTTCAGACGTTTACAACGAAAACAAAAATCAGTCTTTTTATAAGACTTTTACACAATGAAAACAAAAAGATTACAATTCTCTTCAAACAAACGCAACGAGTGTTTATCGCCCGCTGCTTGCGTGGGTGTCTTTGCCTGTGCTGGGGTTTATCCGTGGACCACCGTCGATCAGATCTGATTGCTGAAAAATTAGGCAGAGCTTCGTCGATCCGCAAAGAGATCTAGAAACTTGAAGCGCCTATCTCGGTAAAAGCGAGATATTTGCTCTTCTTAGGATTACCGCTAAGTGATAATCCTAAGGATTGGATGTAGGTGATGTAGATCTGACGAAGAACTCTCTCTCTTGCGTTGAAGAACCCGATCCGATCTCTCCTCCTCCTCTCTGGAATTTGTGTACTTTTAAGTCTTCAATCCGGCAGGGCTTCGCCGAGGCACCAAAACTACGTGAAAAATTGCCTGTTCGTGGAGACCTACAGGCAATTTTTGATGCCTACAGATACCCCCTCCAAAGCGTTCCGGACTCGTTTCTTTTATAAAAGAGGTCGAAACACTTTGGATGTGATTGATCCAACCTTCAGTCGGTGTAAAGGACCTGTAATTAGTTTCAACTCTTGGCTCCTTCGATTTTCGGTCTATTCGATGCTTTGACGAATAACCGAAGTTCTTCCGGCGCTGCGTTTATCGCCTGGCCATCGTCGGAGTCTCGAGTCTACCACCAGTGAGTTGAGTTTGGCTCGTGTCATTGAGTTGACTTTTGAACTGACTATCTCTGTCACATTGTGCTGACTTAGGGTTTCAGATCATCGTATGTTGACTTTTTGTCGCAACGCGTTGACTGGCGTTGACCTAGGGTTACGCGTTGAATGTTGACTTTTTATTGCAACGCGTTGACTGGCGTTGACCTAGGGTTACGCATTGACCGGTGTTGACCCTAGGGTTTCGAACGTTGAATGTTGACTTTTTGTCGCAACGCGTTGACTGGCGTTGACCTAGGGTTACGCATTGACCGGCGTTGACCCTAGGGTTTCGAACGTCGAATGTTGACTTTTTGGTCGCAACGCGTTGACTAGCGTTGACCTAGGGTTACGCGTTGACCGGCGTTGACCCTAGGGTTTCGAACGTCGAATGTTGACTTTTTGTCTCAACGCGTTGAATGGCGTTGACCTAGGGTCACGCGTTGACCGGCGTCGACCCTAGGGTTTCGAACGTCGTATGTTGACACAGTTTATACTCGTACGTTTACTGGAGTGGTATTGGAGCACGATGGTCCCAAGTGTCGTGGTTGCAGGACCAACTGTTAAAGCTGATTCATCTGCATTTGTGGATCTTATTTTAATGTTGTTGGATAATCGAGTCATGAGACCAACTAACAGAGCTGATGCATCAATGACTCGTACTTATAAAATTTTTTGGTAAATTCTCAGCCATCAACGGGTTTGATGAGCCTTTACCGACTACCGTTTGAGTCGGGCTAGCATGCAGATTGTTTAGATCCGTTCTGCACATAACGTTGTGCTAAAAGAGTTAACTCTTTTAGTGCTACGACATTGAATACGTAGACTTCGTCTTTCTCACGGGAATAGACTACCCGGCAACGCGTGTTAGGCACTGACTTATCCTTACTTAGGATTCAGGATAAAAATCCCCAGACTCGGATTCTGGTGTCTTCTTCAATCGGTAAAAGACTAAACCGGCAACGCGTGTTAGTCGTTGACTTATCCCTGCTTAGGCTTCGGGATAAAATTCCTCGTGCGTGTGAGGCACGGATTATGGTGTTATTAATAACAACCTGCCACAATGTTGAATATGTGGTCTTTTATCCTTTTTACGGTCAAAGACTAACCGACAATACGTGTTAGACATAGACTTTGGGATTTTTGGCAAACCCCCAGCCTTCAACGGGTTTGACGTGCCTTTACCGATTACCGTTTGGATCGAGCTAGCATGTGAATTATTAAAACCCGTCTCACATGTAACGTTGTGCTAAGAGAATTTCTTCTCTTAGACTTAATGCTATGATTTTGAATACATAGACTTCGCCATTTCTTACGGGAATATGGCATCCGGCAACGCGTATTAGGCGTTGACTCATCCCTACTTAGGATTCGGGATAAAAGTCCCCAGAATTATACTCTGGTGTCATTTTCAATCAGTGAAAGACTAAACCGGCAACACGTGTTAGGCGTAGGCTTATCTCTATTTAGGAGTCGAGATAAAATTCCCCGTGCACAAAGTGCACGGACTGGAAGTTGGGAATTGTGTCTTCTTTCAAAGTAAAGACGGACTGGAAAATGGAAGAGGAAGAATTTTATATTCTATCTCCCGGCACCTGAAGAGAGCGAATTTTATATTCTATCTTCAGTAGGAAAGGAAACTCGAGGTGGGATCTCCACCCCAGAGTCCAGAAGGATGAGACTAGGAATGGGATCTCCACTCCTAGAATCAAAAAGATTCAAGTAACCCTAAGTTTTATAGGATTGGTTGCTTGATCCAAGAAGAGTTCTTCATTTATTGAAGGAAAATTCCAATTTTAACCCTACCTTTTATAGGTTTGGCTGAAAAGGAGAAGATGGAAGTCTTTCGTTTATCGAAATGGTTGACTTGACCTTAGTCCTAACTATCTGCAGGTTTGACTAAGGTGAGGCCGGAGACAATCCTAACTTTTATAGGTTTGATTGCTCGAATTGGATGTGGACCCCTTGTTCATGGAAGGAATCAAGAGGAGAATTTGGCTTTGGCCCTAACTTTTATAGGTTTGACCTGAAAGCAGAGAAGGTGGTATACATGTATCAGTAGGAATACTGGTTTGTATTGGCCACTCGGTGAAGGATTTTAATGTTAAGTGATCAGGACTTAACACGTCAAGCTTTGAAAATTGCCATGAATTGGCGGATAGAAATTTTAGTGGACCCACCGTCAATTGATTTGATCAGTGGGGGAATTCTGTGAGGATTGGTTGATCTGTCGTCAAACACCAATAGGAGTTTTGTGAGGGAAGATTGATCCAACGAAGCGATCGAATCTCGTCTCAGCAAAAGAGTGTTCGGAAATCACAATGAGGGTTTAGTGTTTATCACTTTGTTTGTAATGATCAGGTTATCCCTAAGAAAATTACATACAGTATTTTTTTTTCCTGGGAACTTCCCGTTACATGAATCATTCACCCCCAGCTTCCTTTGTGAAACTGGGTTTACTATTGTATTCAGTTGCATGATCGGGTTATCCTTAAGAATATTACATGTAAAAATTCTCCAGGAACTTCCCATCAAGAGTGGGAATAGTTTAGACTCATATACCTATTGGAGTATTAAGAAGCAGTTTATACTCGTATACTTGTCGGAGTGTTGAGAAGCAGTTTATACTCTTATACTTGTCGGAGTCTTGCCGTTTTCAATTGGCTTACCCTAGCGTTATGACGCCGGCTTCAATCAAGGTCTGGATGCTATTCTTTAGAGTAAAGCAGGCCTTGGTAGGATGAAGGATCCTCCTGTGGTACGCGCAGTACTTCGGATCTGCAGTATTGTCAGCTTCCTCCTGATTCATGATCAGTGGCAGCTTGATCTTGTTGTTTCCAAGAAGGGTCTCGAAGATGGCTGGAACGTCTTCGTCTTTGAATGAGTATTCTTTTTGGAACCTCTGATCCCAAGTCTTCTGCTGTCTTCGGGGCTGCTGTTGCGACGTCTGATTAACATCAACAGCTGTTGTAGGTGCCTTCCCTTCATCATGGGAAATGAGACTCGGGTTCAGAAGGTTAGCCATCGGTTGGCTTCTTTCGACCTTCCTCCTTCTGAGGAAGCGTTCGGCCTGCTCTCCACGCACCTTTAACTCTTTCCAGGTATTGAGCGGCTCTACTCCCATAACGTCCAAGATGTTAATGGACAAATTGTTATGACAAGTTTGCAAGATGAATTCCTCCGTGATGGGATCCTTGCAGTTCATTGCTTGATTGCGAAAGCGTTTGATGAAGGTATCCACCGACTCTCCATCTTTTTGTTTCTCATCGAAGAGTGTCCTGATCGACACTTCGGTATCATCATCGAAGAAATGAGTGAGGAACATGCTCTCCAGGTCCTCCCAGCTGTTGATGCTTCCAAATTTAAGATGCCGATACCAATCGAAGGCAGGCCCGCGAAGTGTGCCAACGAATGACCGAACCATCAAGGCTTCATTGCCGGAGATCGTGCCCAAGTAGGACTTGAAGTAGATTAGATGCTGAGTGGGCGAGCCCTTCCCGTCGAACGGCGTGAAGTTGATCAGGTTGAACTTCGCCGGATACGGGATCGAGTCCCACTCTTTCGGGTAAGGACACGGAATGCCGGTCTTCTTTACCTCTTGAGTAGACATTAAAGCGTTAATTTTGCTCTCGAGATCCTTCATCTTTTCGTCCTCATCTATATCCTGTTTTGGACAATTTCCGAGAGGAATAACAGGGCCACCCCCAGCATTGTTATGTTTGGTGGGACCATCCCCAGTATTGTTATCTGTAGGGTGTGAATTTAAGCCACAACCAGTATTTTTGGGAGGTACATCGGCCATGATGATTTCGTCCACTTCTGGATCGCTGTTAACTACGGCGTTCTGTGTGCGACGGCTGGATTCAACTAGCTGATTCGACAAAGCTCGGATTTGTTGGTCATGCATTTGTCTCA
Source organism: Asparagus kiusianus (assembly GCA_022839385.1). Lineage (NCBI taxonomy): Eukaryota > Viridiplantae > Streptophyta > Magnoliopsida > Asparagales > Asparagaceae > Asparagus > Asparagus kiusianus. The sequence goes on along the minus strand of BQKN01060923.1, from coordinate 62,432 downwards.
TCTCCTGCATAGCCATTTCCATTTCGATTTTGAATGTTTCTTTCTGCTTGGCTAGAGCATCCTCAATGATTTTGGTTATTTGCTCGGTGTTGATCATGAACACTTCCTGAGCTTGTCCTATGCTAGACGTTGTATCGTCGGAGGCGAGTGCAGAATAAGAGTCCGAGAGTTCGTCATCGGAATGGATTCCTTCGTAGATCTCCGGGTAATCGTTATATCCGACGGCTTCTAGCTGAAGCTGAGATATTCGTTGGGTTATTCCCGAATTGACTCTTCCTCCTGGAGGGAAATTCGGGTTGGAACCACTTGAAACAATCGGATATTTTCCCTTATTGACCGTGTTGATGGTAACTTCTGGGAATTCATCATCTCAAACAACCGATCGTCTTTTACGAAAACGTCTTGATTTGGGCTTTGATGCTTCAGTAGAGATCTTCTCAAATACCGAGACCCTCTGTAGAGCGGTCTTGGGGTAGCTACACGCTGATAATACTGCCCTGATAATTTTGGTACACGGACAGTGAAAGTCCGCTTCCCGGGTACTTCTCTTTCGAGATTTATTCGCACCCCCAGCTCGATAGTACAACTCATCGACGTTGCGGTCAGAGCAACCTATCGGCTGTTTACATAGATTCTCAGGTATAACGCATTCTTCTGTCTGACGCGTTTTCCTCTGAGTAAACATCGCCTTGTTGGCGTCTACAGGAGTCACACGTTTGGAATCACACCCTTGTGAGGGTGAAACATTAACGGGCTCCTGGTTTTCTGTACGCACCCCCAAGCGGGCCGTTGCAGAAACCAACTTGTTAGGAGATCGCGTACGACCCCCAGTCTGGATGTTTGTTCGAAGCTCCTTCAACGGTCTCAAGCTTTCCTTAACGGGCGCTTTTTCTCGATCCTCGGGTAGAGAACCGATGCGATCCGTCAATAGGACTCTAGATTTGGAGAGATCCATGCTGCCATAGGGCTTCACCGGTGGTGCAGGAGCAAGAAGAGCGGGATCTGGAGTTGACAAAGGCTGGAGATCAGCCTCGGATGCTTTTGCCTTAGGCGTTGATTTGGCCTTTGGCATCCACACTTGCTTAGATCTTGGCGATCTCTTAACTGCCTCTTCCTTTTGCATTTCCTGTGTTTTTCGCACAAGGATCCGGGCATGCGCAAGCAAGGCGCGACGCTTCTGGATTCGCTCCTCGAGAGTAGAGCGGGTTCGTTTGACACGAACCCATTCGTTAATGGGAGGTCGAGAGAAGGATTCCGATGTTGGTCGTGGCGATAGATTAGCCACTTGGCGTTTTCTGAACTCCAGATCTGCTTGGTAACGGAGTCCATCCACCTGATCCAAAGCCTTGGCGAATTGGCACGCGAGGCGTTGGCGTTTCCTTTGACGTGCTCTCTTTGATAGAGTTGGCGCGCCTTTAGCAGTCGGCTCCCTGATTGCGAAGGAGTTCAGATCTGCAGATCTGGTCTCATTAGATGCCGGCGGATCGTTGCAAGGTGCAACTACGACAGCGACGACGTGGAGATTGACTTCTCGGATCTTCGGATCTGGAGACCGGTGGATCTTCTGAGGGGAGGAGATCTTCCTGCGCTTATGAGGATGAGCAGATCTGGAGGAGGAGGAGGAAATATATTCCTCGAATCTCTGCTGGTCGAATTCGTATTCGACCTCTTCGAGCACCGGGATCTTGATCGTCGGCTGCGACACGACAGCTTCGGCAGCGAAGCTGTTGGCTCCCACTGTGGTTGCCAGCTTGTTTGCGGTGAAAATTGCTTGTTTCATTGCGGTATTCATTACAAACTTCAGACGTTTACAATGAAAACAAAAATCAGTCTTTTTATAAGACTTTTACACAATGAAAACAAAAAGATTACAATTCTCTTCAAACAAACGCAATGAGTGTTTATCGCCCGCTGCTTGCGTGGGTGTCTTTGCCTGTGCCGGGGTTTATCCGTGGACCACCGTCGATCAGATCTGATTGCTGAAAAATTAGGCAGAGCTTCGTTGATCCGTGAAGAGATCTAGAAACTTGAAGCGCCTATCTCGGTAAAAGCGAGATATTTGCTCTTCTTAGGATTACCGCTAAGTGATAATCCTAAGGATTGGATGTAGGTGATGTAGATCTGACGAAGAACTCTCTCTCTTGCGTTGAAGAACCCGATCCGATCTCTCCTCCTCCTCTCTGGAATTTGTGTACTTTTAAGTCTTCAATCCGGCAGGGCTTCGCCGAGGCACCAAAACTCCAGATCTGAAAAAATGAGGCCTAAGGCTTGTATTTATAGGCATGGGGGATAACGGAGCGGTTAAAACGGGCTACAGGGCCTAAATCCACGTTGGGACACCCCTGGGGTGTCTTGGAAATTTCGAGACACCCCTGGGGTGTCTCGGAAATTCCGAGACACCCCTGGGGTGTCTCACATTGACCGAGACGCTCCGTTGAGGTGCATTCGTCCGCTTCCACTGTAAATTCTTCGTCCGAACTCGGATTTTAGTGATTCGAAGTGCGTTGGAAGTCTGACGAAGAGTTCTATCATCTCCGATGGTTGGATTATCTGTAGGATGAACGAGACACTAAGGGCATTGTTCCTTTTGTAAACATCGTGGGGCTCCCGATTAGCCCGTGCCTTCATTATTCTGAAATTCTGTCAGCTTACGTAGTTCGTCAATTCACTTCAAACGTTCACCGACGTCAATCGAACTCCTGTGAACCAAATAGTGATGTTCATTGTCGTTCCTTAACACTGAGCTGTTCGTGGAGACCTACAGGCAATTTTTGATGCCTACAGTGGGTTTACCAGGTCAAGCAGGAGAGTGATGGAAGTAAGAGATACAAGGCCAGATTAGTTGTGAAAGGATTCCAACAGAGAGAAGGAGTGAATTATATAGAGATATTTTTCCCCGTAGTGAAGCTCACAACCATTAGGGTGGTGTTGAAGATCTTTATCTTGAGCAGTTGGATGTGAAGACTATCTTTCTTCATGGTGACTTGGATGAAGAAATCTACATGAAGCAATATGTTGACTTCATTAAGGAAGATAAATAAGAGATGGTGTGCAGGCTAAGGAAGAGCTTGTACAGCTTGAAATAGGCTCCAAGACAGTGGTACAATAGTAGTCTTATATACACAATGGTTTGCACGAGGCTAGATATCGCCCATGCAGTGGGAGTTATAAGAAGATTTGCAAACAACATAGGGAAGTAGTATTAGGAGGCCGTGAAGTGGATACTGTGCTACTTATGAGGGACTACGGATATACCACTGTATTTTAGGAGAAATGAGTTGGTACTACAGGGATACGTGGATGCAGATATCACCGATGATCATGATACGAGGCGAAGTACCACGGTGTATGTTTATGCCTTATGGTTGACAGCAGTGAGCTAGGTCTCACGTTTGCCGAAGATAGTGACTTTGTCCATGACTGAGGCAGAGTATGTCGCTATGACTAAATCCATTAAGGAGATGATTTGGTTAACTGGGTGTTTGGAAGAGGTGGGTCTCAAGCGGGGGAATAGAGTTCTTTATTGTGATAGCTATAATGCTATACACATTATCAAGAGCCTAGTTTATCATGTCAGAATGAAGCACATCGACGTACGTCACCATTTCATACGCTCGTTGATAGAGGATGAGAAGTTACTATTAGAGAAGATTTTGGGGATCCAAAATCCTGTAGATATGTTGACAAAGGCAGTGATTATTCAAAAACTGGAGTTATACGTAACTTCAGTTGGCATCCATGCGTAGGAGATGAGGGCGGAGCCATACTATAAGAAAGATATTAAATTAAAGAAAGAGAAGGTGCTTGCTAAGTTGAAGAGAGCTTATTGACGGAGGTTAGTCTCCAAGTGGGAGATTGTTGGTTTTTGGTGTAGACCTAAACCTTAGAACAAGCATGCAAAGAAAAGATTTTTCTAAGGTAAGAAATCAGGCGAATTTGGAAGTTCAGACGAACTTGAAAGTTTAGGCAAAGCTCGAAGCTGAGTTCTGGCGAACATGCAGTTCAGACGAGCTTTGAAAGATCAGGCGAGATTTGGAGGTTTAGGCGAGCTCCAAGTGCAGGCGAACTCCAAGTGCAGGTGAAGCAGTTCAGACGAGCTTGACTATGTTCATGCGAACATAAATCAAATAGGCGAGCTTTGCAGTCAGGTGAACTAGCACAAAAAAGATTCCTAATCTGTTTTGACCTAGGGTTTCTCCATAAATAGGGAACCCTGGCCTCCACTTAAATGCGACTTTTGGCATAGCGATTCCTATAGCGATTTTGGCGGCGATTTTTGCAGTGCCTTGAGCGGCGATTTTTCAGAGAAAAATCTCGCGCCTTGAGAAATAATAAGAGAGTTCCTTTTTGAGTGATCTTAAGGAGTTTGAGATCATCTCTTGCACGCTTTGTAATCTTCTTTAATATTTAAAGAAAAATTTTTGTGTGGCTCCTGAGGACGTAGGAAAGTTGCCAAACCTCGTTAAAATTTTGGTGTTCTCTCTTCTATTTTTTCCTTGCAAAGTTTTCTTTTATTTGCTATGATTTCTTCTTGCTTTCTTTCAACACAAGATCCGGAGGGCACATTCCGCTAGAGGATTCATTTGATAGGTTTTAGATAGGTCAAATCCCCAACATACATGTCATAAGGGATTGTTTACACTGCAATCTTCCGAATGTAGATTGGACACTATGGTTTTATAAGATAAACTCATCGTACTTAAAAACATACTAATATTTTTTTATAGGTATAAACTTCGTTTGGAAGTGAATGGCGGAAAAGAAACTGCATATGTTACACTATTTGATGAAGCAGAATTCTTGATTCATTGCTCAGCAGTTGACTACATTGTTAATTTTGAAGATGAAATATCTGAGTGTTACAAAAATATGATGAAACGCAAAGATAAAGAGTATGTTTCTCTAATGAGGGTAATTGACAAGGAATGTTTTTCTAATGAGGGTAATTGACAAGGATGAAGGAAATCGAAGAGCAGGATGTATAACAACTTAAGACATAAGAAAATTGGAAAAAATGCTTCTAGGCCTCAAAATCCAACTTTCAATGTGCCACAGCCCCACCAACTTTCAACAATGTGTTGCAGCCACTATTTTTTGAAAAAATTATGTCCATGCCCCTCTCCTCAAGTTCCAATGCAACCTCTTCAAAAATCCCAATTTTACCCCTCCCTTACACCCTCTCCTCCTCCTCCGTTCCTCCTCTGCCCCCGCCTCCCTCCCTAGCTCCGCTTCCCTCCACCGCTCCGCCGCCAGCGCCTTCCCAAGCGTCGTCGCCTCCCTCCCCCACTCGGCCTCCCTCCCCTCCCCCACCTCCCTCCTCCACTACACCTCCCGCTGCACCTTCCCCTACACCTCCCACCTTCTCCTCCGTTCCTCCTCTGCCCCCTCCCCCGCCTCCCTCCCCAGCTCCGCCGAAATGCCTTCCCTAAGCGCCTCCGCCTCCACCGCCAGTGCCTTCTCAAGCGCCGCCGCCTCCCTCCCCTCCCCCACCTCCCTCCCCTGTTGTACCTTCCCCAACACCTCCCTCCTCCTTCTCCGGTCCCCCTCTGCTAGGGATGGCAAAATGGACCCAAAACCAATTGCCCACCCATACCCATCCGCCAAATAAACCATCCAAACCCACACATTTAATTAAATGGGTCATAAATGGGTGGGTATAATTTCTATTAAAGATAAATGGGTCATTAATGGGTGGGTTATTACCCACTCATTTGCCCATTTAGATGGACGTTGTTTTAAAAACACCCTCAACGCTTCAACAATTAGAAAACTTATTTTTAAAAGTTAAAAATTATAGAAAACACTTAAAATGACTAACAACCCCTTAAACTTTTGAGATTTGCAAAAAACACCCTCAAAGTTTAAAATATTATAAAAACGTCCTCAAGAGTTAAAAATTATAAAAAACTGTCAAAATTTTCTAACCTCACATATGACACATGAAATTCAAAAATTACCAACAGCCCCATGAAATTTTATAATTTGCAAAAAATATCCTTAAAAGTTGTAGAAAATGAGAAAAACACCCTCAAGACTTTAAAATTACCAAACAATCTTAGAGTTTTCTAAACATGCAAATAACACATGAAATCTAAAAAAATTTAATAGTCCCCTATAAATTAAAAATTTGCAATTAACACCCTCACAGTTTTAAATTTTTAGAAAAACACCCTTCATAGTTTAGAATTACAAAACCATCCTGAAATTTCAAAACCTACAAATGACACATGAAATCCAAAAATTACTAGCAGCCCCTGTAAATTTATAATTTATAAAAAAATACCCTCAAAGTTTAAAAATTGTAAAAAGCACCCTCAAGAGTTCAAAACTACAAAACAATCTTAGAATTTTTGTCACGCCCCGCTTCCCAAAATACCCGGGAATCGGAACGTGAACAAGCCCGCGACGTATTACATTGAGAAGAAATATACACTATTATTTTTTTCTCTTCTTTCTTCTCAATCCAATACGCTAAGCGTCTGGAAATAAATACAATGCGAAGTTACAGGTTCCCGATCACAATCAGCAAGAATATAATAGACAAACTCAGAATAAAAATAACATATCACAAATGGGATAACATCCGAGACATAATATTCGGGTCAACGTGCCCTTATACAAAACTGAACAAATGAATACTGAAGAGATACAAAAATACATCGATCAATGAAAAAAGAAAGAACTACAAAGTAAACTGGAACCATCAAAGAATAAGCTTCGACTCCTTCTTCTTCTCCGTCTACAAGGCACTCCTGTTGAAAATCTTCTGACTCCTGCTGAACCTGTTCTTCCTCTAAGTCTGACGTATACTAGAGAAAACAGGTGTACGTCAGTGTGTATGGCACACGGTAAGACCCAACCCCACAAAGAAAACAGAACGAACGGAAATCCAATGCGAAAAACGATGCGATAACAGAAACAACAAAAGAACGTACAACTAAAATTCACAAATTAACATGAAAACACTACTAAATCATGATAACATAAAGCATCCAGAATCGATCAGGTAACGAGATCATGTAGCTAGCCATCAGTCTATCATTCAAGTAACATGGACATACAATAGATGGAATTAATACCTAAAAATCTACAACAGGAGACGTAGTACGTCGAGCGAAATAATCCAAACAAGGAAACCCTCATGTATATACCATATGTCTCAAATTATAGATAATTAAATATTAATCCCGATCTATGTATGAAAAGAACACAACTGGCCTACATCTCACAAGAACCCATAAACATTCAAACAACAACGTCATGAAGCTAACCATCCTATAACAGATCACTGGTCTACCTCTCACATATAGTCGAAACTCATATTCTCGAATAACCGGTTGTTCACAAAATCATCTACACACAACTTTTCACTGCCCCCTCAGACCCACCCCAGCGCTACACAGGAATATCGCTGGTGCGAGCCTGGAAATAATCAACAATCATAATATCACATCACCTCAGACCCACCCCAATGCTACACAGGAATATCGTTGGTGCGAGCCTAGAATAATCAATAATCACAATATCATATCACCTCAGACCCACCCCAGCGCTACACAGGAATATCGCTGGTGCGAGCCTGGAAATAATCAACAATCACATATCACGACACATCATACTCACCCCAACGCTACACAGGAATATCGTTGGTACGAGCCTGGAAATAATCAATAATCACATCTGATCACCTAAACCAAGAATTCCCCATCTCAACTCTTCTCGCTTTTCTAAGTCAACAAAACACATGCCTCTAGATCTTATTCATGTCACACAGGTCACTATAGTCATAAACCCCTAATGGTTCTCAATCACAACATGAAACAATCTATGCAACTAATCATGTGCAATAATATCATAGCCTATCAGATAATCAAAATAAGAATTATAACTCATAAACAGCATCTACATAATTCAGAAAATAATCTTTTTCTAAATTAATTCATTTTAAATTATTTCGCTTAACAATTAATCTAACTAATTTATTTTCCAAAATAAATTCTTTTAAATTATTATAATTATCTAAAAATGATTCTTTTGCCAAACTAAATTCTTTTAATTCCTTATAATTATTCTAAAAATATTATTTATCATATTACTATAATATATCTTAATATTCTTCATCAAACAATCCACGCAGGTAATTATATTACAAACTAATATACACAGACAATTCATAATAGATCTGAAAATGTAAAGAACGACAAGCTGAGTAACGGGATCTTGCAAGCAACTAATTAATTCACAACAGATATAAGAATTGAATGACAAGTCAAGAGAGTATCAGGATCTTGTAAGCAACTAATTAATTCACAACAGATCTAAGAATTGAATGACAAGTTAAGAGAGTATCGGGATCTTGCCTCGGGTACGTCGAACGAGTTGACGTCGACGATGTGAGCCTACGGTGGGGCGGTTCTTCCACTGGATGTGAGTTGACATATCGTCGAACAGGTGGCGTGCGATGGAGGAGATGAGGGGCTCGGGGCTGTCGGCGTGCAGCGGGTCGGTGGCTGCAGGAGGTCACGGCGAGGTCTGGTTGAAGGGCTCGACGAACTCGGCGTGGGGTGCTCGGTTGGGTTGGGGACGGAGCGGCGGGGACGATGGTCGGAGCTGGGCTGAGGCGAGCTCTGGAGGCGGTTGTCAGCGGCGGGGAAGAGAGGGAGAGGTGGAAGAGGAGGCTGGGGAGCTGGGGTGTCGACGACGACGAGGAAGGCTAGCGGTCCGCGGGACTGCAGGCGGCGAGATGGCCGGTCATCGGCAGGGCGGCGACAAGAGAAGGAGAGGGCAGCGGGGTCTGGGTGGAGCTCGAGGCGGAGCTTGGTGATCGACGAGGGCAGGAGGCGATGATGGAGTTCGACGGAGGGAGAGAGGGGCTTGGCGGCGGTCAAGGCAACGGCGGTGAGGCTACAGGGACGCGGGTCGTCGGCGTGGTTGTCGGCGAAGTGGCAGCGAACAGGGGGTGTTGGGGCTGTCGGGCGGCGGTCAGGCAGCGGCGAAGGAGAAATCGGGGAAGAGAGAGAACGAAAGAGGAGAGAGAAAATAGGGGCGGCGGGTTTTGAACAGGAGAGAGGGTTTGGGTTACATATATATATATATATATATAGTATAATAATAGGGTTAGGGTTTAAAACAAAAATAATTAAAATAAATAAATACGGGTATTTAAAAATTAAACTAATTACAGAATAATTATTTACAAATAAAAATGTACATGTTGTGCTAATACAACAGTTGATACGAAGTACTTGAAATATACACAGATTGTACAATCAAATGGAAATAATTAATAATAAAATATATTTACTTACATTTAAAATCAAATAATTACGGGATAATTATCCACATAGAAAAACGTACTAGTTATACTAATACGATAGATAATATATAATAGTTAAAATAATACAACAAATTATACTAAAAAATACGTAATTAATAATACAAAGTATTATACGAAATAATATGTAATAATATTAATTATACAAAATAATACGTAATAATATTAATAATACAACATATTATTTAAAATAATACGCAATCGTACTGATAACATAACAAATTAATTCTAGAAAATTTTACTACACGAAATAAATTTATAAATATTAAAACCATTTAAATAAATATAAAATTTGGTTTTTAAATCGTAGAAAATTCTAGAAAATTAAGAAAAATTCAAATACTTTTTTAAAAATAATAATTGAATATTTAAAAATACTGAAAACTTATTTTAACTAGTATCGAAAATTCATGATCCTTACAATTTTCTAAACTTGCAAATGACACATGAAATCTAAAAAATTTCGGTAGTCTCCTATAAATATCGAATTTGTAAATAACACCCTCAAACTTTTAAAAATTGTAAAAAACACCCTCAAGGATATATAAATATAAAAAGTAGGCACTCACAATGTTAAGGTTAGGTACTTTTGCTACGTGTGGAAATTGGAGAATGCACGAGAATTTGGTTAAGGTTTTGGTTAATCACTATATGATATAATGTTTTAGTAATATTATATCTTTGTCTTTCAACTCCTAGTAGTGAATAAAAGAAGTAATCAATTTATTAATTTTTTAGAGGTATTTAGACATTACAGTCTTTCACTAATTAATCCATCCTGATTTAATTCAATGAGTGACGTTATCCTTAATCTCACCATCATGACGACGAATGATTAAACCTAGATAACGAAAATGATTACTCAGTTATTTCTTGACCGTCCATTTGTACTATACGCTTATTCACCTTCACATGTTCACTAAAATTACATTTCGTGTATCCTGCTTTACTTCCACTAATTCTATTAATGATAAGCAACTGCTGTGTGTAATAAAATTATACAAAAGGTGATCCTAGGAATTCATTTTGGTAGTTATTGTCCATATGTTGTCGATATGCAAACATACGAGATTGATGTAGTAATTTGAGAACTTGCATGCATAATCTCCCTGAAAGTTTGCAAAAACCCCCCTAAAAGTTTGCTAAAAACCCCCTAAAAGTTTACATAAACCCCCTGAAAGTTTACAGAAAACCCCCTGAAAGTTTATAGAAAACCTCTGAAAGTTTGTAGAAAACCCCTTGAAACTTACATATATATAGAAACATCATAATCATTACTAAATGGGTTATTGGGTCACCCATGAACCACTCATTTAGTAAATGGGTGGTTAAGAAGTGACCCATTTAGCAAATACTAAATGGGTCATAAATGGTCAAGTGGTCATAAATGTGCCCACCCATTTATGACCAAACCAAGACCCAACCAAAACCACCCATTTGACATCCCTACCCTCTGCCCCCTCCACCGCTCCTCCGTCGGCGTCGTCCCGAAGAACTTCGCGTAGCCGGCGGTGATCATGGTTATTATATTAACATGTTAACTCCTAGGGTTAACATGTTAACTCTTAACAGTTAACATATTATCTGTAAGAGTTAACATGTTAATAGTAAGAGTTAACATGTTAACCCTAAGAGTTAACATGTTAACAGTAAGAGTTAACATGTTAACCGTAAGAGTTAACATGTTAGTTGTAAGAGTTAACATCCGCTGGCATAAGAAAGGGGAAGGCAAAATTGGGATTTAAGCCAGCTGACATGTCTAATCATGAGCTGGTATGTCTAATCATCTGTTGGCATGAGCTAGAATCATGATAGAGAGGCCTGGGCATAATTTTTAAAAAAACAAAGGGCAGCAACACATTTAAAAAAATATGGGGGGCTGGAACACATTGAAAGTTGGATTTTGGGGCCTAGAAGCAATTTTGAAGAGGTAAATTCTTCTACTACAATTAAGGCCACAGAAAGTAGTAAGATTGAGAATCCAGCGAAAAGACGTATGATGGAAATTAAGTACCAGATGATGACAAAGAAAACAAAGGTTGAACCAGATTGTTGAAGCAATTAAAACTGGTTGGAATCTATGATGCTTATATAAAGATCGAACTGAAATAATAGTCGTTTAAATTTTGTTTAGCAACTTTTAGATTTTTATATTGAATGGAACTTCATGTTTTAAATTTTCACATATGTTATTTTAGTGACTTTTCCACATGCTATTACTTTGAATTAATGTAACTTTATATGAATTGGATAATATTATTTTGGGTTTTTACCTAGAAACCACCTTAATAATAGGGTAATTATACGAAGACGAACTTTCATTTTCAATTTATACATAAACCATCTTAAAAGTTGGTTTTTGTTGCAATCAACCACCTCCTAGCAAGTCAAATTTTCCCTAAATAACTAAAATTAAGCTTAGAAAATTCAACTTCAAGGTACGTGAGTTGTATCCTAATAAGATCCAATTACTAAAAAAAATGCGTCATGTACATTGAATGTGAGTTTTTAAGGGTAATTTTGGTTTTAAGTGAAGAATTTGACTTGGAGGTGGTAGATTGCAACAAAAACTAACTTTTAAGGTGGTTTATGTATAAATTAAAAATGAAAGATGGTTTCCGTATAATTACCCTATTTTTAAGGTGATTTCTAGAAAAAAAAACTCTATTATTTTCGTCTCAACTATCCCCAAAAGCTTCATAACTAAATAACATTCATCAAAGAAATATGTTTTTTGATAAAAAAAATTTATTGCTATTTGTTTGTATATATGATATGATATTAGGCAAGGCAGAAAAATTTCTAATTAAATGATAAGCATAACAGCTTGTGTAAATATATGAAAGTGAGACATTTGAATGTTACAAACAAACAAAGTCATGCTTAGACAAAAATTAACATTTTTCTGCTAAAAATGAGTAAAAAGATGAAAGCACAAACTTAAATATGCAAGGAAGTTTCATATTATTCATACATCCGTACATTGCACATGCAATGACGTGTGCGTCCATTTTCATGTTTATATGTAGGCGGTATGCACAACCTTATAAGAAATAAATTCCTAATTATTGACAAAACATGTAGCTCCAACAGGGATGGTTAAAAATTTTACTCCATCAAATCATGACTTACAAAAATTGTAGCCAGCACTCTATTCATTTATCATGGTTACAATTGAACATTTGATCTGGACTGAAACAGGAAAGCCGATCCTCAAACAATATAGGATAGCCCATCGTACCAAGAAAAGAATAAGAATAAGAATATAAGCTAATATTTTCCCCTAATCAAGTCTACCTTTTACATTTCAAATTAATTTTTCTAAAGAAAAATTGAGCAAATCAGTCATGACGTTATGATACATTACAATATTATCAAACCGGATCGATCAGTACATGAGAAGTGTGGACGCGTGCGTTTTTTCACACGTTTTGTGGGGACCACGAGAATAACATCTGGTGGAGAGATGATGGGAATGCACGCATGAAGAAAAAAAACGAAAATTTAGCTGCAGGCCCACCCGATTCGTCCTTTGCTATAAATATAGGTATGATGTGCCCTAGGTTTTGGTGCAAGGGATTTTTTGTGCAGGAGGCTGTGTTTTTTCCTGGCGGCTACAAAAAGAAAAAGAGAGCTGGGGATTGATTTTCGGCTGCAGGTGAAGAACACGAGAAAAAAAAAACAAAGCCCTTTTTTGGGAGTTGTTCTCTTATTTGTGCAT
>BQKN01060923.1:15626-34377 GCA_022839385.1 Asparagus kiusianus | reverse complement strand
CTCGCCTGCGATCGTGCCGCCTGTGGCTCCGCCTGTGACTGCCGTGAACTCACCGGAGCTCTTCGTCGCCGGAGGTGAGTTTGATCTACACCTCTAATTCTAACACTACTTTCATGATTCAATGAGCCTCGTACGTAATTCCAAGAAAATCAAAGCTCACGTATATTAATAAAGGTGTTTCCTTCTACCAAAATATATAGAAAGTGACAAAAAGATGCGTATACATACATAAATGGTTGAGCACACGAACAAGGAAAATATTGAGAAGGCAACAAGCAACACATGAAAGTAACATATGGTTCTGTTTTGAAACTTGCTAGAATTAATATAAAACTATAATCTCTCATCCTCATCAAACTTTAAAATTTTGGTGTAATAGTTAAATGGACTTAATTTAAGATGGAATCAGAGTAATCCGGGTTCGAATCTTGTTAGCCACAAATTTAATGCGGATTTTAAAAAATTATCACTGCTACGTGAGTCCAGGTTTTCAACCCATAAAAAAGACGCTCAACCTGCGGGGGGCATGTTAGAATTAATATAAAACTATAATCCCCGATCCTCACTATAACTTCAACATTTTGATGTAATAGTTGGTTGGACTTGACTTAAGAAACCTATATCCATGGGCTAGGAGAAGAGAATCACTTATTAAACTAGGAAGAGTAGAAAAGGTTAAAAAAGTTCTTATTTTAATCCCAAAGATACCCTAAGTAAACGCATCTTCATTCTTTTAGTATATATATCCTTATAACTACGTTGAAATACATTTAAATTACTAGATAAAAATGGGATATGGAAACCTCCAATGGTTAAAGTTTCATTGGGATCCAGACCCAAATTAAGCTCTTCGACTTTTTTCTTATGTTTATTTGCATATGCTAACATGGACCTGTGCACCAATGAAGATTAGGTTGTAGAGTACAAGTATAACAGTATGAAACTGTCACCGGAAGAAATCTCCATTACTTGGACCAAAGCAAGATAAATTAGCACTAGAGTTGGACAGTTGAAGGGATCTGGTAGCCAATAAGTGAAATCATGTACATATGCAAAAGGCTACTGGACTCGTTCATCATGCCTATGCTCTCTGAAAAAAATAAAATACCTGATTTATGTCCAAAATTAAAGTTATCTATTTAATTTAAGCAAATTGCATAAGCATATCAATTGGCCACGTAAAACACATCAATAACACGCCAATAATCAGCACATACATCAAGTAGAGAATTTCTGACATGCAAGGAAACACCTGTAAAAAACATAAATATTCGATAATTCAAGTCTAAACAAAAGGTAGTTTTTTTCTTCTCATTAACATATAGATTACAAAAATAATTACATGTGATGAGTTGTGCATTTCTATTTGTTGCAACAGGGGGACTACACAAACACAGAAAATGTCTATATAAAAGTGGATAATAACAACACTGAATAAACACAGTAGAGACAGAGAGAACATCATATAAGGATTTAACATGGTTCGGTCAGTATGACCTACGTCCACGGGCGAGAACAATAGTAGACTTCACTAATCACAAAAGAGAAGATTACAAAGGAAGATCACTCTAATGTCTCACCAAACTCACACAAAGATGAGAACACTCAAAGCAAACTATCTTTTTCTTTTTCTCTTCAACTCTCTCTTTCTTTTTCTCTCTATTCTGGATCTTTGTTCGATGCTCTAACCCTTCACCATTCTCGTCTATTTATAGCCTTCAAAAGGTTGGTGGAATAGTATTTTGGGTTGGTGGTAAAAGTGCCCCGATACCAAATGAAATTACCCTAGAGGGGGTGAATATGGTAATGTGCTAATCTAATCAGATTTAATGTAACTTTAAAACTTATTAACAATTATCCTAGGAATTATGATATACAAGAAATTATATCAAGGATATGTAATTAAAACAATGGGGATATAAACATGAGACAATGGTGATATAGAATGAAATAAACAATAAGCACAAATAATACGTTAATGCAAACTCAAACACACAATATGATCACGGAATTCGGTCAACCTCGACCTACGTCTCCGCTCCTCACTCTCGAGGAGAATCTCCAGTATCTCAACCGGTTTTCTACGATTACCGAAAATGTTTACAAACTCACACAATCTCGGTTTTCTAGCTCATCGAAAACTTTCACAACTCACACTCTTATAATCACACTCTACAGCCTCTAGGTGTTGGCCTATCCCGTATCGCCTTCCTCAAGTACTCGGATTTACAACCTCTCCATAGACTTTACTACTAACGCCACTCCTCTTAGAATCTGTTGTGTGCAGCAGAAGCCAAACAACCGATGTGCTTCGAGAGATCAAATTAAACAAACGCCGAGAGAAGGCCAAACAATGCAAAATAATGGTACAAACTCAAACAACAAATTTTAATGTGATTCGGCAAGTTACCTACGTCCACGGGGTAAGAAGAGGATTGGGTTTTCACTAATAGAGAAGAATAGTACAAACTAAGATTACAAATCATTCCAAACAATCAACTAATCTCACCAACAAATCTCTAATTATCTCCAAACAAAACCCTAACCAATAGCTTCAGAAAATACCTCTTTTTTGCTCCAAATATCCCCTTCGCTGCTCAATTCTCTCTTTCAATTATTCCATATATATAGAAATCCTAAAAACAAAAACATACTAGGAATTTTAAAACCAAAAACATATTAGGAATTTTAAAATTAAAAATAAAATAGATTAGGAATCCTAATAACATGTTACCAAAACAGATTTGGAATCATGTTACCAAAATAGATTAAGAATCCCAATAACCTATTACCAAAACAAATTAGAAAACATATTAGGAATCTACTATCCAACAATTCTCCACATCGGTGATGTTTTTCCAAAACTGGGTCGATACCAATACCAACCAAATGTCTTACTTATTGCGTCCAGTACGAAGTAGAACAAATCCATGACAACAGACTCAATTCACAACAAGTCGAGAACTGAAACGAGAATGCGAACAAATTCCAAATATCGGTGTCAACTCACCAAATCGGTTGCATCATAAATAACTGACTACGTATCCTCTTGTCCGAGGAATCAAGCCTTCACGTAGTTCACCAAATGGCCTCCAAAGACCCTCAATCCAATAGAAGAGTTCGTAACCCTTCTCCAACAATATCAACAAATCTGCGGCTGATAGAACTCCCAATGGCCCTAAAGTGAAACAAACTAAACACCTCCATCTGAGATGAACCAATAGCCATAACCAAATGCGAACTATGTCCACCAGCTGCACTCGAATCAAAAACCAACTCATCATCTGCATCCAAATCCAAATGATCCCTAAACTGTGTTACCTCAGCTGGAATCCCAAACGATACAGTATATGATCTGGAGTATGTGGAGTAATCTCCACCTAACGTAGAGTAGTAACATCCTTCACCCGCTATGATATCCCAATGATCTGATCAATACTCTCCACCTGCCCAGATTAAAATGTGACATACATGCTCAGAACAAAATTAGAGTCTCCCAACTAATAACCAAACAAGTATCTGAATCCCAAATGTACAATCGGATCAAATTTCACATCCTCGATGTGACCAAATACTGGGCAACCAAACATCAGACGTAACCCAAAATCTGAAGCAGCTCCACCAGATCTAATAACTCCAAACACAACAGTCGCCAACCTATGACTAAGATGATCCAAATATGTCGATGCTTCAAAACTCCTCTGTAATTCAATGCTCGATAACAAACATCGATCCTCCTCCAGTAAGAAACGATATATCAAAACTGTCATCTCATCTTGTCACCCTAATGTCTCATCTCCAATGAAGTGTCTCAAACTGTCGTGATCTCTGCACAAATGCAAGAAAAAACCCCTACTAAAAATAAAACGACGGGTTATATTTCTGCCAACACACTTCCTCCATCTATTGTTGACTTCTAGGACTTCAAACCAATGGGAGTTGGTTACAACCCACCAATGCCTAGAACAGTCTCCAACTATAAAAACTAAATATCAATTACCTCCTAACGATACCTCCTTGGAAGGCCCCAAAATGTCTGAATGAACACCACCTAAAAGACCCCTCGATCGATGGATAGAAGTGCCAAACTCCACCTCAGTCTTCTTGCTCATACCAATGTGCTCAAATGACTTCAATCTACAAATCCAAGCACTCCTCAACAAACCAATATCCCAGCCTCAACTCCTTCTTTCTCGGCTATCTATCTCAAAGCACCAAGAAACCAATGCGGAACAAATAAAGAATAGATCCAAACTGATAAAGGAGAGATTTTTACCTCCAATTGAAACCCTAACAAGATCCTCCGAAAGATCTCACCCCGTACGACGTAAACGAGATACTAATAGGAAAAATCCCATATTTATCATCAACTGAAGCCCTAGACAAACTTCCAAAGCGATATACTCCTCTAATTAGCCCAAGCTCTGATACCACTTGTTATGCGCAACAGAAGACAAACAACCGATGTGCATCGAAAGACCAAAATTATTTGTGCCATTAAACTTCTCTACATCTATTTTCATAAAGTAGATATTTAGACTTTGGACGATCTTCACATCGAAAGTACCCTCCACAACTCCTTTCTCGATCATCTTTCTCAAAGCACCAACAAACCAAAGTGGAACAAACGAAGAATAGATCCAAAATTAAAAAAGATAGAGTCTTTACTAAAAAGATGCTACATTTATCACCAAACGAAGCTCTAGAAGAGCATCTAAAATGATCAACTCTTCCAAATAGCCCAAGCGTAGCCCGAGCTCTGTTACCACTTGTTGAGAGCGGCGGAAGCTAAACAACCAAACCGATGTACTTTGAGAGACTAAATAAAACAAACACCAAGAGAAGGCCAAACACAATCAAAATAACGGAAAAAACTCAAACAACCAATTTTAACATGGTTCGGCAAGTTACCTACGTCCACGGAGCAAGAAGGGGATGGAGTTTTTACTAATAGAGAAGAAGAGTACAAACTGAGATTACAAATCACCCAAAACAACCAACTAATCTCACCAACAAATCTCTAATTCTCTCCAAGCAAAATCCTAACCAATAGCTCCAGAAAATACCTCTTTTGTGCTCCAAATATCCCCTTCGCTGCTCAATTCTCTCTTCCAATCGTTCCATATATATATAAATCCTAAAACCAAAAACATACTAGGAATTCTAAAACAAAAAACAAAGCAGATTAGGAATCCTAATAACATGTTACCAAAACAGATTTGGAATCATGTTACTAAAACAGATTAGAAATCCTAATAACATGTTACCAAAATAAATTAGAAAATATATTAGGAACATACTATCCAATAGAATCGACCTCGTCTCTCTCCACACACTCCTATCGGTGTACAAGTATATTACAAAGTGTATCTCATAATAAGCACAATAACAAATGGTTTGTTCTCTAATACAAGATGAGAAATAAGTGTAAGCTCACTCAATAACACCCACAACCCAAATTACATAATGTTTGATAATACTATAAGCTCAATAGTTGTGTGTGAAATAATAAATAATAACAAAACCAAACTCAATTGTAAATCTAGCTTAGTGAAAAGATAAATAACAAATATAAATATGTAAAGCTAGAATTGAGTTTAGTGAGACTTCTCAAGATGAAAAGAGAAAGAGAGATGAGAGATTGAAGCTCAAACACTAAAGATGATCTCTTCTTCCTTTTGTGAAAATCTCATCACAAACAAAACTTATAAACACACTAAACAAACTTTAAAACCCCTTGTAAACTTGTTTAAAAATTTTCTTAGTAGTTGGGAATGATTAAGGTAATGTGGTATATATAGGGTAGAAGAAAACAGCCCAAGAAACCAACAAAAAACCATAAAAAATAAAAAATCAATAAAATCTGAAAAATAGTCGTTACTGTGCAACGGTCACTTGATGAGTCGACTCATACTCATTGGCCAAACAGAGTTGTATGACACTATGCGCCTTCATCTCCAGGTCTTCTTTCTCATCATCGGGCATAGATTCCGATAACTTATCATTTCCGGATAATACTTCAAATAGTCATTGTTGTACTAGGAGAGACTCCACAACTGAAGCTGTTTCTCCCATCGAATTTTTCCAATTTGTATTTTGCAAAAGACATCTTGAAGCCCACTAGAACATTAACTGTAATTGTGAACAGTAATCATACTTATGAATAGTAACAATACTTATGAATAGTACCCTTCTCGTTAATAGTGTCTAGTGCCTTTAAAAAATAAATGATAATCTAACTTATTTTCTGATGTGGATGATCCACTTTTAGTGGCAGTTATAATGCATACGATAAGCAGATATACATACTCTAAGCTAAGCTCTGATATCAGTTTATTGCAACGAGGGGGCTACACAGACACAGAATATGTCTATATAAAAGTGGATAATAACAACACTGAATAAACACAATAGAGACAGAGAACAACACACAAGGATTTAACATAGTTCGTTCAGTATGACCTACGTTCACAGACGAGAACAACAGAAAACTTCACTAATCACAAAAGAGAAGATTACAAAGGGAGATCACTCTAATGTCTAACCAAACTCACACAAAGAAGAGAACACTGGAATAAAACTCTCTTTTTCCTTTTCTCTTCAACTCTCTTTCTTTTTCTCTATGTTCTGAATCTATGTTCAATGCTCTAACCCTTCATCATTTTCTTTTATTTATAGCCTTCAAAAGGGTTGGTGGAACAGTGTTTTGGATTGGTGGAACAGTGGTTTGGGTTGGTGGAACAATAATAGGGTTGGTGAGTTGAATTCAAAGTCAAATAACACTTTTACATCTGAATAAACATAAATATAGATCTTGGCATGTGCAGACCCTTAATCCCTTAATCAGGGGACTTAAAGCATCTAACCATGCTAAAAATTTTCGTAAGAATTATAATGTAAGTTATTATTACCAATATGTATTCTTTATCGATATTATATTTCTCATTACAACAACTTCAACTGAAAACACAGTCCATATGAAGATGTTATGAGTGTGAAGTTTCAAATTAAAAACCATATACAAAATCAAGGACACATTAAAGAATGATTCTAAAAGAATATTTGCGTACGTGGTTTATAGATATGGTTTCATGATATAGTGGTGTCAGTGCAACATAATTCTTTACCACATTTCTAAATCACAACTAGTATTATGTCAAAATGAATTAGTATTTACATAATGTGTACATAATGTGATTTTAGTCTGAATTAAAAGCCCTTGAATCTTCTGATATGCACATTTGCGTCTCGGAAGAGGATGTGATGAAGTGTTTAGGTAAGGTCTTGGACAAGCTTGCAAGCGTTCATGCTAAGTACACAAACATAAACTGAAAACAATGGCTCTTGTCCAGTACTAAAGATAAATGGACCCAACGCACAAAAGGTCGAATCATATGAGTTCCATGAAAATTAGTGAATGTTCAAAGCATTAATTGAACATTGCAATGCAAGTGGGATGAAGCTCTTGAACCTTGTCAAGTGACGGATCCTTATCATAATAAAGTGCTACTATGGTGCAAGGGGCTTAGCAAATTTATACCTTAGTGAGTGCTATGGTTAATAGACGCACACAATGAATAATGGTTACGAAAGGTTCAATTCTGAAACATGATACAAGTTCCAGGGTTTACTAACAAGTGTGTGAAAGAACAGAGTGCGAGATAAGTTTCATAATCTATTCACAAATGCATAATGGAACACAATTAAAGATGGAAGCTAGGACAGTTGATCTCTATACTACAAATTTTATTGTTAAGAGTTTGTTGTGAACTGAGGCTAGGTAGAGATTGTTGATGTTGTGATTCCAATCAAGGTCACAAGCACTCTGTTAAAAAAAGACAATGAGAAATAAAAAAGCAAAATAGAATTTCAGTCTCAAATTAATACAATTGGACACAACCCTCAAAAAAGGATTTCTCCTTTTTGGCCTGTTTGGGAGATTAGTAAGGGAAGGGAAGGAAGGTTAAACTTTTCCCTCCCTTCCCTTCCCTTACCCTCCTTTAACCCCCAATTTGGGGGGTAAGATTTTAGTTCCCTAACTTCCCCTCCTCTACCATCCATCCAAACACACCAAAATTGGGTCATATGTATTCCGTGACCTTTAGCAATTAAATATCCACTATAAGGATTTCCCATGGTGAATTTTATGCCATTCCATTTGTGTCAAGAAAAGCAAGCTTGCTGACACTAGTAAAAAAAATGGAGTCAAAACACAGGCTGAAAGGACTATTTTTCATAAGAATATATATTCAATCAAAACTGTTCGCTATTTCATGGAACACGCGTGTTATCGGTTTTGAATGCCAAATATCAGCTCGAACAATTATATTCTGCTATAAAGCATAATTCTAGCCAGAGCAAGCTACCAATAGTCAGTATATAATCTAATATAGATGACACACTATTATATCAAATCTGGAATATACCTGAACCAATAAAGCAGTAAGTTTGCTGATTCTGATATGGACAGCATCGTTCTCGTCTGATGAGAAGTGGTTTCCTTCATGTTGATTGATGCTTTCTTCCATTTTATCAATCTGAAGAGACCTCACTTGATTCTCAGAACTGGGCTCAACTGCATTGCTTACACAGATAACTTCATCTAACAACTGCTGGGCTGGTTTAAGATACGGAGAGTTCTGAATGGCAAGTAGAGATATCATGCCATGTAAATTATGATGACAGCAATTTGCTTCGCGTTCACAAATCATGCAGTCATTACTTGAATAGTTGGAGTTCCTTTCACGTTGAAATTTAGTCAGCCGACGAGAACAAAGAGTTAGTGAAAGCCCATGTCCATTTCCATAGCTAACACTCGGTTGAGTATTATCTTTTCGAGCTTCATGATTACTGAAACTACTTAGAAGCATTCCGGTATCATCTGGCCCAGAGATCTGTTCCCTTGATGAATTAAAGAAAATGGGAACGTTATTTGGTTGAAATGGTTGATCATAGCTCAGGTTTTGAGCATGAATAGAGCTAGTATCTACATTAGAGATAACACCTTGGCCCTGAAAAGTTGAGGCTGATTACTTTGAGAAATCTTCAGAAACCATTGCCAAATAAGGAGGAGAAACAAGGTAGATGACGACTAGCACGTTTGCACACAGGCCTTAATTCCTCCGAAGATCGAAATAATGGCAATACATTTCCATTCAGTTATCAATGAGCAATTACTTTGAGAAACAAATGGGTGATTATGCATTGTTGTTACCCATCAAAGAGTGAATCTTATTAAAGAACTAATCAAGCAAAAATGCAAATCGCCAGCATCAGCATGAGAGTAAGAACAGAAAGATAAAAAAACTAATAATAATAAGCAGAGACTTTGTCTTCTGCTGTTCATCTACCCATAAAAAATGTTCGATTAGCTAGGTCCCGTCAGAAACTGAGAGCACTAAGAAATTAATGGAAAAATTCTGTGTTGCTCATGATTAAACTAACTTTAGGAAGTAAAAAAAAAAAAAACCCAGTTCACAGATACTTTCCCAATCCCTTCGAGAGAAATAAACAAGCACTTGAGGTACATTTATAAAATTTACCTTAATGCATTCTGCAGGTGTTGTCCATTGATGGGTCACTTGGAAAAATAGAAGAACTCGTGACTATGTCTTCCAACCTACAGTAACAACAACAGCAGAAATAAACTACCAAAAAAAGCCAACCGGGAAAATGAAGAATTTTGAAGAAAAGAAAAGAAAACTGCTATGAGAGCTTAAAGAGAGACATCAAGCTCCAAAATTACGACCAACCTCAATGGAAGAGACCCATTATACAACAAAACCAAATCAAACAGTACCAAACATATCTGTAAATACTTTCATTCAAGACAAAATGGGTCTATGGATGAACAAGCAAAGCAATCAAATTAAAGAGGAAGAGATAAGAAGAATCAGTGGGTTTTGTTCTCTCTCACTGTGGCTCTCTTAGGGGGGGTTATTCATTGGGGGTAATTGTTGGGATAATGGGATAATTTTTGGAACACCAATGTCTAGTGTTATTCATTGGGGTAATTGGAACTGGGGTAATATTTATAGTGTTATTGGTTTGTTGGGGTAATTGTGGGACAAATACCCCACTTTCCCCCAAATTATCCCAACTATAAAAGGAATGCTCACCCCTAGCCCCAAAATTTGCCCCAAATCTTCTGCTGGAACCAAAAAACCCAGCGACCCGACGCCCCCATTCCAACATCGTCTCTCCGCCTTGAGTTCGAGCGGCGTCGGGCTCTTGCTCGTCGACCGCCTCCTCCGCCTCCTCTCTCCGCCTCGAGCTCGTGCGGCGCTGTCACTAGCTCCTCCGCCGCAGTGGACTCCTTACCTGCTTCTCCTCTTTCTAGGTTCACGAAATCAGGCGAGTCCTTACCTGCTTCTCCTCCGCCGATGATGATGTTGCTGCTGGTCATTATGATGATGTAGATGACTATGACTTTATGTGAGCAACAGAAAATTCCTTTTTGTGTATCAATCTGAGGCTGAAGGTTCTGCGGCATTAAGCTTGTTAGAGAGCAAAATTTCAAGCATTTGGTGTTTTTGATATTTCTCAATTATTTTGGGGGTGTACTTTAATATTTCTTGAACAATAAAAAGAAAGGATACTAGGCTATGGGAGGCTGCTGCGAGATGGCAGTAGCATTTTTTTTACCAAAGTTTACAATGTAGTAAATTAACTGTGTTTGGATTAAACATTTTGGTTTTGTGACGATCGGATCGTGTTTGAGGCTATTGAAGATCACGTCTTGGTGATTCGACTATTTTTTAGATCGATAAGCTGTATGCACTGCATAGCTTAATTTGGATATGAATGATTAAATAATTATTGCAATTAAAAAATTTGTTAATTTAGCATAATAGTTAAAATAAACATCAAAATATTTTAAGATTGATTAATATTAATATTATTATATTATTTTTAATATTTTATATTAAAATAATCTTAAAAATTAATATTATTTTATATTATAACTATTATTTATTTAATTATTTGATGTTATATCAAGTTAAACTTAAATTTAATTGAGCTATAAATATAATATTATAAAAAGATGTCATACTAAAATTATCCCACTCAAATTGTCCCATTACCCCATTTTACCCCACTTTATCCCACTCAATTATCCCATTGGGTAAAATTACCCTATTAGAACAATTTACCCCAAATTACACCAAATTACACCAACGAATAACCCCCCTTACTAAAAGAGGGCTTGGGATCTTTTTCTTTTCTTTTCTTTTTCTTTTTCCTTTTTCTTTTTTATTTTTTCGGGTGGTGGCGGTCTCAGTCTGTGAAAAGGGTTGTATCCCTTTCAGTTTTTGCTGAGAGAGAAGTGGTGGTCGTTTCACTCTTGGTGTTTCAATGGTATCAGTGAAATCTGAATGTGGATTTGAAGTGGGCTTTCTATTATTTTTGCTCTGATTTTGATCCTCTGATTTGATAGGACTTGATTTGACTATGTATATAAGCGGCAAGATTATGGGTGTTTGGTTTGGTTTGATAATGTTTGCTTCCTTGATTTGTCTCTTTGGCTTCTCTCCCTCACATTCATTCGTTGTTAGAGGGATCACATGTTACATCAACGTTAGTACTCCTACTGCATTTATATTTGTAGTTATGTATAATACGTGTCAATACCAAATCATTCATTTATTGAGGACTGTTGTAGCCTTCTTTTCTCTGTGAAGGGACAATGTAATCTGTTGACAGCACTGCAGCCTATTTGCAGTGACCCCATCTAGCATTTGGTGAGGATTGTAGATGTGCAGTTTTAGTTCCTATACATTACTGATGAATATTGAGTGGATGACGTGGACAAAGTAATAAAAGCATCATGGCAACCTGTAAATCTTTGTGAAAAAAGAAGTGATATGTTTTTCCTTTCAACCTTTTGTCTCCACAAACTTGCTTCTTGTTTGCCGTTTCAACTAATGAATTGATTATCTTTATCAAGTTTGTAATTTGCTGCACATTACTGTTAGTCTAAGGTGTAGATCCAAAGTCAGAGGAAGGCTGGAATCAAAAGGACGAGAAAAACAAGCAGACAGATCCACGGTCGACCGCGGCGGTCGACCGCGAACGTGCATGCAAGCTGGGAAGGAGCTGAAGCTGATGGCGGTCGACCGCGACGGTCGACCGCGCCAACCCTGTAGGATTTTTGGTCTCGGGAATCAGCCGCAGTCGACCATGGCGGTCGACCGTCAAAACCCTGTAATCAAACCGGTCTCGGGTTTTGCAGACGGTCGACAGTGGAGGTCGACCGCGAGACCGACGGTCGACCGGGGCGGTCGACCGCGAGTAAATTTGACAGTTTTCTGGTCTGTTTAGGAATCTGTTTCACCCAGGATTCTATATATACCCCCAAACGATTTTAGGGTTTGTACTACATCAAAAAGAGAGCTTTTTTGACTGCAAAGAGAGAGAGAATCTTAGAGAGATTAATCCCTTGTTTGAGAGCTTGTATTTTCTTCTTTAATTAATAAAGATATTGTGTGGTGTGGCTCCCGAGAACGTAGGCACGTTGCCGAACCTCGTTAAATCTGTGTGTTCGTCTCCTTTACTATTTGTGCAAGGTTAGATCTTTATTTGTAGTATTATTCCTTCTTTCCTACTTTCAACACAAGGTCCGGAAGGGAAAGGGTTCGATTGGTTGTTTTGAATCCCCACCAACTGGTATCAGAGCTTCGTTCAGCAATTTGTGTGAAAGCCATGGCAGAGGAAAACAAATCAAAGATCGACAAGTTTGATGGATCGGACTTTGCCTACTGGAAATCGCAGATGGAGGACTATCTGTACCAAAAGGACTTGTATCGCCCGCTGATGGGCAAGGAAAGGGGCAGAAGAAGGAGGAATCAGATGGTGATTGGGAGGTACTGGATAGGAAGGCGTTAGAGCAAATCCGGTTGTCGCTTGCCAAATCAGTAGCTCATAATATTTTGAAAGAGAAGACGACGGTGGGGCTTATGGAAGCGCTCGCAAAGATGTACGAGCAACCATCTGCAGCAAACAATGTGCATCTAGTCAAAACTCTTTTCAATCACAAGATGGCAGAAGGACGGTCCTTCACGATGCATCTCAGCGAGTTCAACACGATTGTTGATCAGCTTATCTCCGTGGACATCACATTTAATGACGAAGTGCAAGCCCTATTGATTCTATCACAGTTGCCGGATAGTTGGGCAGGTTGTGTGACGACAATCAGCAATTCGGCGGGGAAGGACAAGTTAAAGTTGAACGAGGTTGTGAGTATGATTCTATCCGAGGAGGTTAGAAGGAAATCGTCCGAATCAGAAGTTTCAGGTTCAGCCCTAAGTTTCGAGCAGAGAGGCAGAGAGGCAGAAGCCAAAAGAAAGGGAACCAGAACAGGAATCGGTCAAAATCAGTAAAGAAGAGATCAAACTCAAAGGTTAGAACCATCAAAGGGAAGTGTTGGAACTGCGGTCAGGAGGGCCATATGTCTTCGGTCTTTAAAGCACCAAAGAAGGATGCGTGTGACGCCCCTGGGTTCACACAAGGCTGCAGTCCAAGGTAAAACCAAGAATGTTAAACCTGCCATGCACCACACCGTGCAATAACATGTTTCACCATCACAATTAATATCTATCTAGTAGAGTCAACAATAGGTGTAGGTACAAAAGCAAGTAAAATATAATGCAAGAAACAACTGATGAAATGATAGTGATCACATTAATATCTCATCATCCAACATACAGAAATATATAATCAATGCCTGAACAGATAAACTGGAATACTCAACAAGTCTCAAATATAAATATCTAACAAGAGGAAATAAGGCACACAGCCTTTACAACTTCTAGAATAAGACTCTCAAATGTCTAAACAAAAGTCTATTGTGGAACTCCAAAGAAAATATAACTAAGTAGACAGCTGAAGCTAAAATGCATCGCCATCAACCTGCGACTCTCCGGGCTCCTGGCTCGTTACCTAAAAGGGGGAGGGACAACGAGCGTCAAAGCGCTAGCGAGCAACATCACAACCAACCCCAAGGGAACCGGGCTCGTTGTATAAGAAAATACAGATAATACATAATAGATCTAAAATCATTGATCTTACTAAAGAGGATTTTAGTATTTAGAAATTTACAACACGAGCATAGGTACGTCGAACAAAATAATCCAAACAAGGAAACCCTCATGTATATACCTTGTATCTCAAATTGTAAATCCCTAAATACCAAACCCGAGGTTCTAGTACAGGAACAATAATAAAAGAAATACAACTAATCTCAGAGCATAAATACAGTGCCATGACATAGGCTACATGAGTATCATGTCATTACTTACATGAATATCATGTCATAATCTACATAAGTGTCATGTCATAAACTCCTGTGAGAAAGTCATATACAGGGTTAAGAAATATGTCCGATACAGGAACTAGATACTGTGATTTCCAAACACATGGAATAAGTGGCAAATATCCAACACGAGGACAAAAATAGATTATAGTCCAACACGAGGACTTCTATGGATTATAGTCCAACACGAGGACTGTGTAACTGTGAAAAGTATATACGGACTGATATACATATTCTAAACTCACACGCGTCTCGGTGTACATGTCCAAACTTGTGTCAAAAGTCAACTCACATGTACAGATAAATTAATAACATTTGTAAACTAGTGTCAGATCATCGAGGCGACCCCGAAAAATAACTCAAACAGATCAAGAATCTGTAAAACATCTTATCATTCGACTGATGTGTCGACTGATGACATCAGTCGACTCATATGTCAACCGAAAAGCTCAGGCAGCACAGCCTCAGCTCACCAGTCGACTGACCTGTCGACTGAGGAACTGAGAAAACACAATCAACCCGTCAGTCGACTGATCAGTCGACTGATGACTGAAATTTTAGCCCGTCGGTCAACTGATCAGTCGACCGATGGACTGCAGAAACTCTGCACAGGTTGTTATTCACCCAAAAATTGATCTAAACTCATCCCCATCAATTCCAAGCATGAAAAATGCTGATATTAACATGTATGAACTAAACTGAAACATAACTTTCATGTACAAATACATAAACAAAACCCTAAACATGTGTATTTATGTCTTAAAACATTTTTAAAACAAAACTCATGTTAAATCTCTTATAAAAACATTTCAGATCTAGATCTTCGATTCACAAAATGTTGGTGGGTTTTTAACATTCTGAAATAACATATCTTCCCTCTATATGCTATAAAAATCAATCCTTTGTACAAAAATTACATTTTTGGCTCCTCAAAACTCATAAAAAAAACCCTTTGAAAACGTTTAGGAAAATAGGACAAGGTTGAGCGAGATGTTACTCGCCTCTGGGGTGATGAACAACTCCTGGATCTGAGAGAGAGTGGTTCCCCTTCGCTGCAACGTGAAGATTTCGACGAAAATCCTCCAAGTTCTTCCCCAAATCACCAAGAACAAAACTAGGGTTTGAGATAGGGGAGAGGGGGCTAGGGTTTTCTCAGATCTGAAGATGAGAGGGGTGATTACGGGTGAAGGAGAATATATATGAACAGCTAAACCCGACCCAAACCCGAACCAAATCAAAACAGACCCGAAACTTGAAAAACTAGAAATCAGCGTATCAGTCGACTGATCGGTCGACTAATCTGGCAAATTCTAGTTTTTGTGCATGTTTTGCTTATTTGCAAAACCATCGTACAAAACTCTACACTCATACTCTCATATCATCTCAAATAACTTGTTTTCATGTACATCAATGACCTCAAGCTATTTATTATAAAAGAATTATTTATTACTAATAATTCATATATAAACATTATAAAAATTACGGGGTTCTATATTCTTCCCCCCTTAGAAGAATTTCGTCTTCGAAATTCGGAAACCATACGCATCTCACAACATGAACTTCCAGATAAACATATAGAGATATTTATACTTAACGATCTAAAATGATAATATTCTCGCTCAAATCCTAGTCTAGTGGAACTAGTACATCGGGTGAAAAATCCAAACAAGGAACCCCCCATATATATACCATGTGTTCTGAAAGATTAAGAATTAAGCGCGAATATTCCCATTCTAGTATTAAATGTAAATATAACCAAAGATATAAACATCATACAAGATACACGTCATAAAAACTTTACCTGTTCAAATAGGTGTGGGTAGTCGCGACGCAAATCCTCTTTGCGCTCCCAAGAAATCTCCTCAATGCTTCCTCGGTTCCACTGAACTTTCACCAAGGAAATTACATTGTTTCTAAGT
Organism: Asparagus kiusianus; assembly: GCA_022839385.1. Taxonomy (NCBI): domain Eukaryota; kingdom Viridiplantae; phylum Streptophyta; class Magnoliopsida; order Asparagales; family Asparagaceae; genus Asparagus; species Asparagus kiusianus. The sequence goes on along the minus strand of BQKN01060923.1, from coordinate 18,147 downwards.
CTCTTGTCCTCTCTGGAAAGAATATGAACCGGAATCTCAACAGTAGTCTGTAGGCTGTCTAAAAATCACAATAGATAGCTTATCCCCCATCAAACACCGATGATGGAAGTTACAATCTGACGACTTCCAGAAGGCTACAATTTGAAGACTTTCACGTAGATTGCTGAAGGTTATAATCTGACGACCTTCACGACAACCGATGAAAGCTCTAGTTCAACGGCCTTCACAATCAACATCGGGAGTTACAATCTGACGACTCTCATATTCTTAAGGAGCCAAGACGAAGATTACAAGACAATGATCTTTGCAACGCTATGACAAAAGAGATTATAATCTCTACAAGGCAAGACGCGGAGGTCCTCCCCGTGTATCAACAGTAAAACGCCAGGGTCGAACTCGCGTTATAACATCAAAACGCCAGGGTCGAACCCGTGTTACAACATCAAAACGCCAGGGTCGAACCCGCGTTACAACATCAAAACGCCAGGGTCGAACCCGCGTTACAACAAGTGAAACGCGAGCGACCCTCGCGTTCTGGATGTTCAGTCAACACCCAACCTCGCGTCTCACTCCTAAGACGTGAGGTTAGGGTCCTGAACGCCAACGTGGGCGTTTGACTCATTCAACATGAGTTGAACGGTTCTAAAACTGTTTCCCACGATTTGAGGGCGGTCACACCCCACTTAGGAGAGATTTAAGGGGCGGTTACACCCCCCTAATCCCCTATAAATAGGGGTAAACTCAACTGAGTTAAGGGTTGGCTTCTGGGGTTCGGTCAGTTGGAATTTCCTGGCTTGGATCGATCATTGGAGGCAGACTTTTGAGGAGATAGGAGATCGACAACATCTTCCAACGAAGATCATCTTCAACTTCAGCAACAGAGAGCCTTCGGCCTTGGCTTATCAAACCGATTTTCGGTTAAATTAACTCTTTCATAGAGTTTCCAACTCGTTCAGAGTTATCAACTCATCAAGAGTTTCAAACTTGCCACGCAAGTTCTCCACAACGTCAAATCGTGAGGAGAAGACATCGTTCCAGTGAATCAAAACGTCGGATCGTCAACGGAGAGCAAACTCGATGCGAGCATTCGAGGGAGGCACTCCATCGCCACCGTGAAGAACCCAGTTTTAAACAAAGGAGAAAACTTGATTCGTTTTCTTCTCTTTTGTATTCAAGTTGTAATCGGAATCAAAGAATTCAATACAAATTTCTTTTATCCTATTTACTGCAATTTTTCCTACCTACATAGTCAAATCCTCCTGAAGCTCAATCTCTGGTGTATCCAATACTCGCTGCTTCTCCTCATCATGCAAGTGTTTCTTGAGCATAGAAACATAAAATACTGTGTGTAAGGACCATGAATTTTGATACTAGTTAAAAATAATTTTCTGGTATTTTAAAATATTTAATTATTATTTTTAAAAGTGTATTTTTATTTTTCTTGATTTCCCTATAATTTTCTACGATTTAAAAACCAAAATTATATTTATTTAAACGGTTTTAATATTTATAAATTTATTTCGTGCAGTAAAATTTTCTAGAATTAATTTGTTATGTTATCAGTACTATTACGTATTAATTTAAATAATATGTTGTATTATTAATATTATTACAAATTATTTCATATAATACATAGTATTATTAATTACGTTTTTTTGGTATAATTTATTGTATTATTTCAACTGTTACATATTATCTGTCGTATTAGTATAACTAGTACGTTTTACTGTGTATATAATTGTCCCATAATTATTTGATTTTAAATATAAGTAAATATATTTTTATTATTAATTATTCTCGTTTAATTATACAATATGGGTATTTTTCGACTATTTCGTATCAACTGTTGTATTAGCACAATATGTACATTTTTATTTGTAGATAATTATCCCGTATTTATTTTGATTTTTAAATATCATTAGTTATTTCTTTTTAATTAATTTTGTTTTAACTTATTTAACCCTGACCCTAAATTTTAAATCATATATATATAAAACCCTCTCTCTCTCTCTTCCTGTTCACGAAAACATCAGCCGCCTCTCTTTTCTCTCTCTCCTCTCGTCTTCCCCAACTCGACACCGATGAAACCGCCGCCGGCCACCGCTCCGCTCCCCTCTCCCTCCGGCCTCCCCTCAGTCCCCGAGCAACCCACCTCCTCCACGAACTGCGCCACCTCTTCCTCGCCCCCGTCGCCGGCGAACCCGAGCACGCCACCTCAACCCTTCGCCGCCTTCCGCCCTTAGCCGCTACTCACCGCCATTTCTCTCCCCCGCGACCTCTGCCCCGCGCCCTCAGCCGCGACCAGCCCTTCACCATCTCCGCCCGCGGCCACCGCCTGAGCCCAAGTCAAGCTCCGCTACCCCTTCCCTTGGCCAGCCCCGTCGACCTCCCTGCACCGCTTGCCTCCGCCTCCTCTTCCTCTGCCACGCCGCCCATCACCCCTGCTCCGACGCCCCCTGAACCGCCTCCACGCTCTCAGCCTCCTTCCTGTCCTCCGACCACACCGCCGTCCAGCCCCCTC
>BQKN01060923.1:0-15616 GCA_022839385.1 Asparagus kiusianus | reverse complement strand
TGTTTATTTTCGATAAAGTTGTAATATCTTTTGTTTTCATTTCAAACTCTGTTGTAACGATTGAAGTTGTAACAGATACCAAAGCAATGAAAACAGCAACTTTTACCGGAAACAAGCTGGCGACCACAGTGGGAGCCACCGATCACGCTGCCGAGATCGGAGTGACGCAACCAGCCTTCAAGATCCGGGTGAATGAAGAGGTCGAGTACGAGTTCGACCAGCAGAAGTATGAAGAGTACCTCTCCTCCTCCTCCTCCAGATCTGCCTCTCCGCACCGGCGCAGGAAGAACCCATCTCCAAAAAGGGCTTGCGGGATCTCCAACTCCTCAATTCAAGACCCCGCCGTCGCTGCTGCTACACTTGCACCACACAACGGCCTTGCGTCGATCAGTGTGGTCAAGAACGTAGATCCAACAGCACCAAAGGCAATGGGTGATGCTGCTCCAACTCCATCAAAAAGGGCAATCCAAAGACGCCGCCAACGCCTCACTCAACAGCTCGCCAGGGCTAAGGAGTCGAAAGATGGAGTGCGCTATGCAGAGGATCTGAAGTCGAGGCAGCGGCAAGAGCAACGGCAAGCAATCAACCTCCCCTCCAAAACAGAAGCAAGTGAGTGGACCCGCGTCAAGAAGAACCGCTCCACGCTCGAGGAGCGAATCAAGAAGCGCCGTGCCCTACTCGCACATGCCCGACTCCTCCTGAAGAAGGCAGAGGAGATGCAGCAAGGAACGGTGGTCAAAACACCGTCCAAAGGCAAATCGGTGTGGGTTCCTAAATCGACACCAACACTTCCAGCAAAAAAGGGCAAGATTGTCGCCCAGAGTTCAACCAAATCAGAGCCTACTCCTCCTGTACCGGCACCCTCAACAGGGCCAGGTAAAAAAGGGGATCATTCAAGATCCCAGGTTCCTTTTGTTAGACCCTAGAGGGGGGGTGATTAGGGTATTATGCTAATCTAATCCGATTAAATGCCAATTAAAATTAATTAACAATTATATTCTTGCAAGATAGATGTACAACTAATTATGAGCAAGAATATGCAATATACACAAGGTGATATATCCTAGCAATGAGATATGCTATATGATATATGCAAGGATATAAAACTAACACAAGGGGTAAACAATCTAAACAAGATAGTGGATCATATAAATAATGAGCTAATGACAATGGCGATATAAGATATGAACATAAATATGAATGAACGCCAAAGCACACTCAAACAAGCGATATGATCACGGAGTTCGGACCTTCCGTCCTACGTCTCCGCTCCCCACTCCCGGGGAGAAATCCACTAACACAATCCGGTTTGGAAGCCGGAACTTCTTCTACACACTCGGTTTTCTAGCTAACCGAAAACTCTACAACTCACACTCTTGCAATCACACTCTACACCTACTAAGTGTTGGACCTAGCCGTGTCTCCCTCAAGTGCTCGGTTACAACCTCTCCCTAGGCACGTCAACCGACGCCACTCCTCTTGGGACGATCCCCGACTCTCACCACACACTCCTCACTCGGTGTACAAGTGTATTACAAAGTGATCTCACAATAAGCACAAATATCATAAATGATTGTTCTCTCTAACAAGGTGAGAACTCAATTAGGCTCAACTCAATGTCACACAATCCCACAACCTAATTATATAATGTATGTAAATACAATAAGCTCAATGGTTGTGTGTGTAAACAAGGAGATATAAATAAAAAACTTAACTCAATAAGAACTAGCAATAAGATTGATATGAAATACAATAGTAGAAATGCTAGGAAATAGAGTTAAGGAAACTTCTCTATAAATACAAAGAGAGGATGATGAAGTGTTGAAGATGAATTCTTCAATAGCTGATGAAAAGCTCCTCTTTGCAACAGCAAACCCAAAACAAACTTAAACCAAACTAAACGAGCTTAAACCCTTGTTTAAAACCTTGTTTAAAAACTTCTTAATCAACTCTTGAAAAGACATCAGCAATGGGTATTTATACCCTCCAAAACTCAGCTAAAAATCCCAAGTCAAATGACAGAAAAAGCCCCAAGGCAACGGTCAAAAAACTAGCCGTTAGCAGCTGACAAAACGCCTGTCGGTCGACCGGAAAAGTCATCGGTCGACCGAAAATTTCATCGGTCGACCGGCCCGGTCGACCGACGACTCTCTGTCGGCACAGTGAACTTTTGACCTCAGGTTCGGTCGACCGGTACGGTCGACCGAAATCTGACACACTCCAAAAACTGTTTTTGCTGATTTAAAACGCTGTTTAAAAATATCAAACAAATTCCAAAAAATGTAAAACTTTGGGGAATGATTGTAGACATGATAATAAACATGATACAACGACTGGTTTCGAAAAAGGACTTCCCAAATGAAAGATATCATCATTTTACAAATATGTTCAAAAACATGAAAACATGGAAATTGATATTTGATATTTTGACTCAAACAACATTTTGAAACCTTATGAAATGTTGTTATAGACTTAGTAAAACATGTATAAACTGATATTGAAGTCTATAAACTAAGAATACAATATTTTCACAAAATTGCATATTCTATGCAATGTTTTCAAAAAACACAATAGAGTATGAAAACATATAAATATATATATGAGTGTAAATTTGTTTCATATCTATATAGCTAAACCAAAGCACAATAATAAATATGAAATGTGTAATCTCATATTTATGAACTTGAAAACTCAAAACTATGTATGTATATATACCTATATATATACATGGAAACCAAACATATATGTATATATGAAACTATATATATACATGAAAACCAATATAATGTGTGTGTGTAATATTGAGCTTAAAGTACTAACACACATAATATAAATCCTAAACTAAATATACCCAAGCTTGTGATCTTCAACGAAGCTCTATCTTGGTACATATGCGGATGAAGCGAGATCTTGGATCTTTAACTTGAATAGCATAAGCTTCACCGACATTCCGCCAACCTCCATTGGATATCATCATTATGGCGCAATTCCATCCATCCTCCAACAACGTTGTTTGTCTATAGTAAATAAGAAAACACAAATACTAGACAAACAACATTAGTGGTAAATTGTTTGTTAAACACCATCAAAACAAGAAGGCCAACACCTTTGACGAGTCGCCTCGGTCCCTTACCGGAGAACCGAGGAAGAATACCCGTCAAAGAACGGCTGGGACCATTGAAAGGTCCCCAAGTTAAAAACCAGACCGGGGGTCGAATCAATCCCCCCAAGAAAGATGAAAAAGGGAAAGCCCCTATCACCGACCGCACTGAGTTGCGAGTCGAACTAAAAGAGCCCGTTCGATTTCTATGCTCCCAAAAGCGTAAAATTGAACGGACCACTCTTGAAAAATCTAACCATGTTTTGCATTCCCAAAGGGAAACACACTCGTCTGAGGATGAGCGTGTTATACCAAGGGACACCTACCAACACTCTGTAGGTTGCTCCAGCTATCAAGCTGATGAGCTGTACTACAGGGCTGGGGGTGTGGAAAAATCTCGAAAGAGATACATGCAGGATATGGAGTCCCGCTGCCCGTGTGCCAACATTATCAAGGCAGTGCTGTCCGAGTGTTGCTGTGCTCAGACCCCAACAAGAATCTCGGTGTTCGAGAGACTCTCCAAGCCGAAGCGTTTCCACAAGAAGAAATTGCTCCGCCGAGAGGATGAATACTCGAAAGTGTCAGTCAACATGACCGGCAGAGGGGGATCAACACCACGTCTCAACTTGGATCAGCTTGCCGAGGCTTCCCGATGCATGACATGGTTGCGGTCGGGAACCATCAAACGAAAGAATTACCCAAGAGTACATAAGGGACTTTCCCTAGAAGAAGAAGAATCAGATGCTGATTCTGATACCTGCTCCGCCGTCGCATCCGACGACACAACTTCAAGTGCGGGCCAACCGTATGAATCGCTCATGATCAGCGCCGAACAAGTGTCGAAGATACTTGAAGAAGCCCTGGCCAAGCAGAAGGAGAGCTTCAAATTTGAAATGGAGATGGCCATGCAGCGGATGAGGGAGATGCACGACCAACAGATCGCGGCGATGACGGTTCACCAAGGAGAACCGAGCCAACGCAATCCAGAGGAGCATGAACGGGAAGGGGATAATGTCAACGTCCCTCCTGTCAACACCAGCACTGGGGGTGGTCCCGCAGAGGATAATGCAAAGCAGGACCATGTCACCTCACCTCGAAGCCACTCGAAGACCGAGACAAGTGAGGACAGGAAGATGAAAGACCTGGAGAGCAAAATCAACGCCTTGATGAGTGCTCAAGAGGTAAAAAGGTCTGGTATACCCTGCCCCTATCCAAGGGAGTGGGAATCGATCCCATATCCGGCAAAGTTTAATCTGATTAACTTTACGCCGTTTGATGGGAAGGGTTCCCCTACCCAGCATTTAATCTACTTCAAGTCTCATTTAGGAATCATTTCCGGAAATGAGCCCCTCATGGTGCGGTCATTCGTCGGCACTCTTCGCGGAGCTGCCTTCGATTGGTATCGCCGTCTCAAGCCTGGAAGCATCAATGGCTGGGATGACATGGAGGACATGTTTTTAACCAATTTCTTTGATGATGACACCGAGGTTTCAATCAGTACGCTGTTCGATGAAAAGCAAAAGAACGGCGAGACGGTTGAAAACTTCGTGAAGAGATTCCGGAACAAAGCTATGAATTGCAGGGATCCGGTCAGCGAGGATTTCATCCTTGAGACTTGCCACAACAATTTGACGCTCGACATCCTTGAAGCCATGGGAATGGCGCCATCTAAAACCTGGAAGGATTTGAAGATGCGTGGAGAGCGAGCTGAACGATTCCTCAAGAGGAAAAAGGCAGAAAGGGGACAAATACCCAACAATGCCCCGCAACCAAATTTTACCCCCAAGGGTAAAGGGAAGGCGCATGCAAATGCGGTGGTCGCAAATCAGGTCTTTGAGGTGCAAGCACAGCCGCAACAGCCTCAACAGCCCCAGCAGCCGCAACAGCAGCAGCAGAGGGCGCCTCAACAACCCAGGTGGCAACAGCAGCCCCAGAAGCAAAAGGTTGGGGAGCCGAGGTTCCCAAAGGTCTACTCGTTCAAGGAGGATGAAATCCCCGGTATCTTCAAGTACTTGGTCGAGAACAACAAGATCAAGTTGCCGCCGATTCAGGATCAAGAAGATGCCAAGAGGGTCAATGATCCGAAATATTGCGCATTCCACCGAGCGGTGCACCATCCTACCAAGGTATGCTACGCCCTCAAAGATAAGATTCAGGCCCTAATCGATGTTGGGGTTATTACTATGAAGCAGCCCAAAGAGAAAAAGGTGGGCGCAAACACCGTATCCATTAGCTTTGGATCTGTTCCCTCGAGTTGGTTCCAACATGAGTCGGTGATCAAAGCGGCAGTGAAGACAGTGAACGATGATCCACACCAGCAGCGCCAGAAAGGGCTTGTGCCACACACAGCCCCAAATGGCGAGATCTTGTGGGTTCATCCGGACTTGATCGCAGATGAACAGTGGGCCGGGACCTCTTCCACAAAGAACAAGAAGAAGTCGAAGAGGAAGGGCAAATCGTGCTACGGTGCTTCTGCTATACCGGGGGTGGATGATGACAAAATTCCAACCTTCCCACTTTCTGAGGACGAGCAAGAAGCTTTTACAACCCGAAGCGGGAACGAGTATCACTTCAAGTATCCAGATGCTACCGAGCAGTTGGGTACCAAAACCCCACCTTCCAAGACTCTGGCAGAACTAGGGATTGCAGCAATTCCCCCAACACCTGCGGTGGCTACGGAGAGGATCCCGCAGAAGGATAAGGGAAAAGAGCCTGTACGTCAAGAAGCTCAGAACCCGAGGCAGTCTCGATTCAATCACCCAATTGGGCGAGACAAACCGGGGAATGCAAGCTCCTCACCACACTTCGACATTATGGCGCAGTTGGCCAACATCCCGGCCAGGATAACTCTATACGAGTTGCTGCGGTTGTCGAAGGATACACGAAAGGCACTACAAGAAGCCTTGAGTGATTCCGAAGCCTTCTTGACTCGGATCAAGCCATCTTCCGAAGAACCAGAGTCATTAGCCCAACAATGCAATCTGGCGGCGCATCACTTTCCCTGCATCTCTTTCACCAAGGAAGATATGCAGACGAAGAACTCAAATCATGATAGGCCCCTGTACTTCACCGGGCATATTGGCTCCAGCGTTGTCAACCGGATCCAAGTCGATCCGGGTTCCGCTGTTAGCATCATGCCATTCCGATTGATGCATCATCTCGGAATCCCGACTAGCAAATTAGCATCCACTGGCACGACGATTTACGGATTCAACACCAGTGGGTCCAAACCCTTGGGGAAGATCCGAATCAAATGCCAGATTGGGGATTTGAAGTCGGAAGTTACATGCTATGTGATTGACGCGGAAACATCCTATAATTTACTGTTGGGTCGGCCTTGGATCCACGGTAACCTTATAGTCCCGTCAACGCTGCATCAGTGCCTCAAATATGTGGGTACAGATAATGAAGTCAAGACGGTGGTCGCGGATAAGCAACCGTTCAAGGGATTAGAGAATTATTTCACCGATTCCCTTTTATACGGCGCTGAATCCGATACTGAACCATCGGCCCAAGGAACGGACAGCGGAGATGAAGCTGATACCGAACCAGGGCTTGATTATGATGGCGGTTTTGTTTTAAACGACATTGTACCCATTGTAATCAATCTTGACGATGATGAATCATCGGAAGATAGTTGTAATTGGCAACTTGCCGAAGAACTATCAATAAACGATGATTTAGAGTACTCGACGGGTCTCGATGATATCACTAACGAACTCTACGCTAACCCTGATTTGTATATGCCTCTTCAATCATTTTGTTTGACGAAGAAGCAGGTACACGACCCTTGCGGAACAACGCTTATCATCCCCGCAGGGATTGGGGGTGGAAAGGAGGTCGTCTACGGCAAAGGAAGAGCATCTCCGATACCCGACCATTTCTTGGAAGAGGAAGACGACGACGATAAACCAGCCCGTCATCTATCCAAATACGATGCGAAAGCGCGCAACATGATGGAAATGCATGGCTATGACTTCAAGATCAGAGAGGGTCTTTTCTTTGGTCGAGGTCCACGGGTTCCACCCTGGATGGCCTATGTACCGAAGGGAAAACCCGATAATTATTATCGCCACAAAAGAGGTCTAGGCTATGTCTCGTCAGATGATGAGTGTGGCTGGCAAATCATTGACCAAATTGCTAACAAGACTAGGAAGGGATATTCTTCCGACTCTTCGGGTTGGGATTCCGACGCTAGTCTTGGTGAAGTGTTCAAGAAGCTAATGTCGAACATGACTACGGTCGATCCAATGACAATGGAAGAAGATGATGAGATGCCGACATGGGAAGACCCGTGGGTTCATCACTTAAGCATGCAGTATGGCGATAGGTTCGAGCAAAGAGAGCCTCCTACCGAAGACCAAGTCGTTCAGGTGAATATGGAAACCGAGGAGAATCCAAAGCCAATATTCATCAGCGATAGCCTCTTACCTGAAGAGAAGGAAGAGTTGATCTCTCTTATTCGAGAGTACATCGACGTGTTCGCCTGGAATTATGAAGACATGCCAGGTCTCGATCCAAATGTAGCAGTGCATCGTCTTAACATTAAGCCGGAGGTCAAACCAGTCAAACAACAACAACGACGGTTTCGTCCGCAAATGATGGAGGCAATCAATGCTGAAGTCAAAAAGCTCGTCGATTCGGGATTTATCCGAGAGGAACAACATCCCGAATGGCTTGCCAACATTGTTCCGGTCCTGAAGAAGAACGGGAAGATTCGGATATGCATTGACTTCAGGGACCTCAATGCTGCTTGCCCAAAAGATGACTTTCCTCTCCCCATCACGGATGTTATCATCGACAACACGTGCGGGTTTGAGAGGATGTCCTTTATGGATGGTTTCTCTGGTTACAACCAGATAAAGATGCATCCAGAGGATGAGAAGCACACTGCATTTAGAACGCCTCTCGGCGTGTTCTGCTACACAGTCATGCCCTTCGGCTTGAAGAATGCAGGTGCTACATATCAGCGAGCCATGTCAAAGATCTTTCAGGAGCATCTCCGAAAGACCGTCGAATGCTACGTGGACGATCTGGTCGTGAAAAGTCGTGATAAGAAAGATCACATTAAAGACTTGAAGACCATGTTCGACTTGATGCGGGCCCATCAATTAAAGATGAACCCTACCAAGTCTTTCCTCGGAATGTCCAGTGGCAAATTCCTGGGGTTCGTCGTCACCACCAAAGGTATTCACATTGATCCGGACAAAGTAAAGGCGATCAATGAATTGCAACCTCCGAGGAACCTCAAAGAGCTCAGAGGACTGCAAGGGCGATTGGCTTATATCCGTCGGTTTATCTCAAACCTTTCGGGGAAATGGCAACCATTCTCTAGGCTTACAAAGAAGGGCGTGTCATTCGTATGGGACGATGCTTGTCAAAAAGCGTTCGAGAGTATCAAAGAATATCTCTCGAAACCTCCCGTACTCGTTGCACCGAAATCGGGCAAACCGTTCTTGATTTATGTCAAGGCGACGAGCCACTCATTAAGTGCATTGCTTGCACAAGATGACGATAACGGTCACGAGCAGGCGGTATATTACTTAAGCCGAACCATGGTAGGCGCGGAATCCCGATATCCCATGATTGAGAGAGAGTGCCTCGCCTTGGTATTCGCCATACAAAAGATGCGACATTATTTGGTGGGACAAACCATCTATGTCATCTCCAAAGTTAACCCGGTCCGAGTGTTCATGACTCAACCGGCTTCCATGAGCTGGCGATTAGCAAAGTGGGCTTTACTCTTGTCCCAATACGATCTGCACTTCAAACAGCAGAAGTCAGTAAAAGGACAGGCCATCTGTGATCTCCTGGCAGCCAATCCAACAACGGGCGCCGCCGAGATATACGACGACCTACCTGATGAAACCCACGAAGTCAACGCAACTTCACACCAACAAGTGTGGCGTTTGTACTTCGACGGTGCTTCACGAGCAGCTAATGCCGTAGGTACTCCTGGATGTTCTAAGGTCCCCTCCGGAGTTGGAGTGGTCTTAGTTTCCCCAGGAAAACATGTGATGCCTCGAGCCTACTCATTAACTGAGCCGTGCTCGAATAACGTAGCAGAGTATAACGCACTGATTATAGGATTCAACTGTGCCAAAGAGCTGGGGGTTGAGTATCTCGAAGCTTTCGGCGATTCTCAACTAATCGTCAAACAGGTCCAAGGGGAATATGAAGTTCGAAGTCAGGATCTAGTCCCGTATCACAAAATGGCGGTAGAACTGGCAGAATCATTTGAAGGATTCTTCATCGAGCACGTGCCGCGGTTGCAGAACACCTATGCAGATGCATTGGCAGCTCTAGCTGTATCTCTGGCACAGCCTCCCGGGACAGAGCAATTTGTTACGGTAGGAACTCACCAACTCTTAGTGCCGCTTCACTATGAAAATGGCAGGGAGGAAGAGGCCCAAGAGGTGCACACAACTCAGGCTGAGTTCGAACCTCGAGATTGGCGTTTCCCCATCATCGACTACGTCCTACACGGAATTTTGCCAGAAGACGTGAAGGAGAGAGAGTCGATCAGACGAAGAGCTCCGAGATTCTACTATAATACGGAGAATCGAACGCTATACCGTAGGGGGTATGATGGCATGCTGGCACGTTGCCTATCAACCAAAGAAGCTGGAGAAGTGCTTAAAGAGGCGCATGAAGGAGAGTGCGGCGCGCACCAACCTGGTCCCAAGCTTTATGATCGCATCAGGAGAATGGGATACTTTTGGCCCTCCATGATGCATGAGGCAATTGTATACGCCCGGAAGTGTCACGCGTGTCAGGTACACGCGAATTACATGCACCAGCCTCCGGAACATCTACATCCTTCGGTTACGTCGTGGCCGTTCGAGACCTGGGGAATGGACATTGTTGGTCCTATAAATCCCCCTTCGGTTAAAGGCGATCGGTTCATCCTGGCCATCACCGATTACTTCTCCAAATGGGCTGAGGCAGTTCCACTCAGAGAAGTCAAGACGAGCAACGTCATTGCATTCATCAAGCACCATATCATTTACCGGCATGGTGTTCCAAGACGAATCATACACGACAACGGTCCTCAATTTATCAGCAACGCCTTCATAAGGTTCTGCGAAAAGTTCAAAATTCAGGACATCTCGTCAACAGCCTATAACCCCACAGCAAACGGGTTAGCTGAAGCCTTCAACAAGACTATCATAAAGCTCTTGTCAAAGCTTGTGAAAAATAACAAGCGAGATTGGGATGATAAGCTCGGTGCGGCCCTATGGGCCTATCGTACCACGGTGCGTACACCGACCGGCGCCACCCCGTATTCATTGGTATACGGATGTGAAGCCGTTCTCCCTCTGGAAGTTCAAATTCCATCTCTTCGCATCGCTCTTGCAACCCAGATGACGACCGAAGAACAACATCAGAAGCGCCTCGAAGAACTCGAGATGCTCGATGAAAAGCGCCTGGAAGCTCAGCAGCATATTGAGTTTTACCAAGCCAGGATTTCTCGAGCCTTCGACAAAAAGGTTCGACAAAGGAGTTTTAAGGAAGGGGACTTGGTCTTAACCGAGAAACGTCCTATGATCCTTAACTCCAAGAAGAAAGGCAAGTTTGAACCCAAATGGGAGGGACCATTCGTAGTAGAAACAGTTTACTCGAACGACGCCTATCGTCTAGTCACCAAAGATGGTGACCGGCTCATGATGCCAATAAATGGCAAATTTCTGAAGAGATACTATCCTTAGTATCCTCAGAAGGATTGAGGTACCGGGAAGTTCCCGGAAGAATACCACATCGGGGTATTCTTAGGGATAACCCGGTGGCTGATGAACAAGAAATCAGTTTTCGAATTCCGAATATTCTTGTTTGTCAGAATCTAACTCTCACAAGCACTCTTTTGCTGAGAGGAGATCTAATCATTCGGTAGATTGATTCTCCCCTCGCAAAACTTTCAGTGGTTTTTGACTACTCATAGTCTCCACCACATAATTCCCACTTGGTCAAACCTTACTACAGTTAGGGCCAAAGCCAAATTCCCCTCTCGATTCCGTCAATGAACGAGAGGTCCACAAGTCGAGCGATCAAACCTTCTTTCGGTTATGATCATTCTCACACTCCCCACTTGGTCAAACCTTACTACAGTTAGGACCACAACCAAAATCCCTTCTCGATTCCTTCAATGAACGAGAGGTCCAATTTCAAATCGAATGACCAAACCTTACGACAGTTAGGGTCGTTTGAACCTTTCGATTCGATAATCAAACCTTACGACAGTTAGGGTTATCCGAATCTTTTCGATTCTCGGAGTGGAGATCCCACTTCTAGTTTCACCTGTCGGATCCTGGGGGTGGAGATCCCACCTCGAGTTTCCTTTCCTGCTGAAGATAGAATATAAAATTCTTCCTCTTCAGAGTCAAATGACCAAACCTTACGACAGTTAGGGTCGTTTGAACCTTTCGATTCGATAATCAAACCTTACGACAGTTAGGGTTATCCGAATCTTTTCGATTCTCGGAGTGGAGATCCCACTCCTAGTTTCATCCTTCGGATTCTGGGGGTGGAGATTCCACCTCGAGTTTCCTTTCCAGCTGAAGATAGAATATAAAATTCTTCCTCTTCAGAGTCAAATGACCAAACCTTACGACAGTTAGGGTCGTTTGAACCTTTCGATTCGATAATCAAATCTTACGACAGTTAGGGTTATCCGAATCTTTTCGATTCTCGGAGTAGAGATCCCACTTCTAGTCTCACCTTTCCCTTGGCTTTGCTTTCAGAAAAGACAGGGATGAAGTCAATGCTTAACCGGCATTCCCGGGTAGTCTTTCCCGTGAGAAAGATGAAGCCTATGTATTCAATATCATAGCAGTAAGTCTAAGAGAAGCAATTTTCTTAGCACAACGTCACATGCGGAACGGATTTAGATAATTCGCATGCTAGCCCGATTCAAACGGCAATCGGTAAAGGCAAGTCAAACCCGTTGAAGGCTGGGGGTTTGCCAAAAATCCCAAAGTCAGTGCCTAACACGCATTGCCGGTTAGTCCTTAACCGTAAAAAGGGACAAAAGCCCACATATTCCACATTGTGGCCGGTTGTTATTAATAACACCACAATCCGGGCTTCACACGCACGGGGAATTTTATCCCGAATCCTAAGTAGGGATAAATCATCGCCTAATACGCGGTGCAAAGTGTCTTTTTTTCATAAAAAGAAAATGATGAATCACAGAGTTACGAACTCAAGGTCATAGCATTAAAGGCTGGGGGTGCACCAAAACATCCTGTTAAAAGAAGCAAGTACAGAGTCTCTCATAAAGAATCAAGACAAAAGCATACAACAACAAGTTCGTCAACCCGAAGGCAGCTGACGGCTAAGAATATGAGACTCTAAACCGGAGAGCCTGTCCATATAGCTCTGCTCGAACTCCGCCTGCAAGCTAGCTCGGACCGAATCCTCGGAACTGCTCAGGACCTCCGCAGATTCAGTTCGCAGCTTCATCAATCCCTCCTGCGTTGATCCCAGCTTGTCGAGTGTCCATTCACGAGAACGCTCCAATCCAACCAGGTCCTCGGTGATTATAGCAGCAGACTCTTCAGCACGTCCCAAGGCCTCCTTCAGCCTAGCTATCTCTGCACGAGTAGAATCTAGGGAGCTGAGTAACTCGCCTTTGCTGGTGTCCTTCTTCGCCAGGTTGGCCATCAGCTGCGTAACAGATTGCTCACGGGCCCGAAGCTCACTGCCGATGGAAGATCTCAAGTCACGCCACTGAGTCATTCTATCCTCTATCTGAGAGGACATGAAAGAAGAAACTCCACCAGCCTTCAAATCCCTCAACTCTCGAACCTCTGACTCCAGAGCAGTAAAATCAGCAGTGAAGGAATCAGCCAACTCTGGGTGTCCTTCTTCCCTCATCATCAGCATGTGGCGAGAAAAGGAACGCCTGAACTGGTCAAAGCAGTATCCTCGGCGAAGGAGTTTCTCAATCATGCCATTATAAAAGGCGATGAAGAAGCTGAGATCCGCGCGAAAGATCTCCCTATCAGGATCATAGTCGGCCAAAAGGACACGAACACACTCGTGTAAGGATGATCGAGCTCCTGCAAGCAGTAGTGGGGAAAATTAAGAGATTATCAAATATGACAAGGAAACCCGAAGGGAAATTCGAAGTATACCTGTACTGGCGGAAGTTCCCTCGGGTGGAGGCACGGTAGACTCTGAGATAACAAGAGGGTTAGACATGAAGGGTCTATCGACCCCTGCAGGCGAATCAGTCGTATCTCTCGGCTGTGGCAAGGAGACATGGCTCCTAAGCAAACTATCAGCCCCAGAAACTGCAGCAGCATCAAGCGCAACGCCTGGTCCTACAGTTATATCTCTTCATTAGTCAAAATGGAAATTTAGGCAAATAAAGAGAATAAGGGTGACAAGATCATCGGCATACCCGCAAGTCCACCATCTTCTAGAACACGGGGAGGGTCGGTAGTCAAAGGAGAATCAGTCCTAGTTGCTGATGATGTACCTGTGAGTGTATCGCTCGTAAAGGGCGGTCCCGCAGTTCCTTTGGCGGCCTGTTCAGCCAGCATATCGACTAGCAGCCCAGCGTCAGGACCGCAGAAACTCGGCGCAGAGGCATTCCCCTGGTCTTCAAAACCTACATCATGAAAGGATTCACCCTCAGTCGAGTTCTCTTTCCCCATTATCAAAAGAGATATTATCAGATGCAGGTATACCTAAGTAAGAAGCAGTGGGCTCGACACTATACTCTGGCCCAAGATCAATGTTCAAATCGATGCCCAGAGAACCGTCATGAAGGGCGTCGCACATCTGCTGCACGAAGCAATCCATGTTTTCTGGACTAGGGGATACAGAAGGCAATGGGAGTTCACCCTCTTCAAGGAACTCTGGAACATAAGGCATGGTTACGAATTCCAGAAGGAAGATCATGCTAAAACAATAAAAATGACGGAGGGTTACCTTCCTCCCTGTCAGCAAAGCTTCCGGAATCTACTCCATGAGAGCGTTGATCAACAGGAGGTCTATAGGCAATCTTCTTCCTTTTCAAAGGACCACCCCTCTTGGAACCGACGGGACGATTGTGCGAAGTTTGTCCACCAAACTTGGATTTCGTACGACGTGAAGCGAGAGGTTCATGGTCGTCGGCCGATCCACCTGAAACAACAAGGATTATTTCATGTACCAAAGTTGAGGAGAAGGGAATCAAGAAGCATGACAAACCTGCATCAAGTTCTACTTGGTCGGTGTCTATGCCCATTTCCTCCTCACAAGCTTCATCGCCATCCGCAGGAAGGTGCTCTCCATCAGCTGTGCCTGGAAGAGGAAATTGAGCAGGCCTCTTCCCCTGCTTCCGAACAAGCTCAGCCTTGCGAGCGGCCATCATAGCCGCTCGGACCAAGTGATCAGACTCTACCTCTGAAAGACTCCTCACGCTTATGGATTCATCTGCGGCTAAGAACCACTTGCAGCTGAGGAAAGTGATCATTGGCTTGCGTTTATAGGAGGGAAGAGCGAACTGAGCCCCAGTGCAGCCCACCATGGTCCATAACCACGCTCGTATACCGTCAACAAGCCCTCCCTTAACCTGCAAACCGCGGCTCGGATTCCCAACGTATAGTTGGTCATAGCCAAACTGTCGAGCAAAGCGACAGGGAAGGTAAGGCTCTATGTGACACCGGTTCTTCACCCGGAGAACAAGATACCCGACACGGATGTTCACCAACCAGCGAAAGCAACCGACGTCAAGAACAGTCCGGTTAGTTCGAGGTTTCTCCATATCAGTCAACTCCTCGCCATAACGTCCCGAGAAGTGAGGAAAACACTTGAAGAGCTCCCAGCTCCGACGAACTTGAAGTGCTTGTTGTACATCTTCAAATTTCTTCCCAAGCCACCTACTCCTCTCCAACAGTTGTAGGAAAGGAACGGGAGCATCAACGGCGCTGGGCGCCGACATCAAGTCCGGACGGTGAAGAACGAACCACGCCATCAAATAAGCGTAGGGAAGCTCAACCTTCGGACAAATAAGCTCGGTTGACGGCTCAGGACCCACCTGTGTAAGGATGCTGACCACACTCCTAAGCCCGCAATGGATACTCGCAACCATCGCTGGAAGCAGAGAAAGCTCCCTCCCATAAGCCAGCTGGACCGCAGGGAAGAGCACCTCGAGAGGTAGGGCGTCTGAAGATTGGTACGGAACGACACACTTCTTCAGCCAAAGAGCAAGGTAGCCTGCTAACAAAGAACGGGGCTCAATAGGCTTATGTGCACGACGAAGAAATGAACGAAATTTGGTTCCTGCCGAAAAAGTTCCCTCAGCACTGGCGATAGTATAAGAACGGGCCTCGGCCCTCTCCATCAGCTCATTAATGGCAGCAGGGGTCAAGACATCTAACTCATGTATGGACTCCCCGGAATCATCCTCCAAATTAGGGAACAGGTAAAGAGCAAACTGCCTCAAACTGATTTGCTTCTTCTTCTTCGAAAGGGGAGAAGTCTGTATCAAGGAGGTATAATAGTGGCAAGTGAGGTCCCAGAGTGTAT
>BQKN01060922.1:1873-12683 GCA_022839385.1 Asparagus kiusianus | reverse complement strand
TTGATTTGGGGACCTCTCGTTCATTGAAGGAATCGAGAGTGGATTTTTATTGTGGTAAACGATGAATTATCCACCCCCAGCTTTTCTTTGTAAAACTGGGTGTATCAT
Organism: Asparagus kiusianus; assembly: GCA_022839385.1. NCBI lineage: Eukaryota > Viridiplantae > Streptophyta > Magnoliopsida > Asparagales > Asparagaceae > Asparagus > Asparagus kiusianus. Next base: position 12,575 of record BQKN01060922.1, on the reverse strand, counting down.
TGAATTAGATGCACGATCGGGTTATCCTTAAGAATACCACACGTGGCATTCTTCTAGGAACTTCCCGTGGAAGGGAGGAAATAGTTTAGACTCATAAACCTATTGGAGTATCAGGGAGCAGTTTATACTCTTATACCGGTCGGAGTATGGGGGTACAGTTTATACTCGTGCACCCACTGGAGTTGTGCCATTCTTGACTGGCTTACCCTAGCGTTATGACGCCGGCTTCAACCAAGGTTTGGATACTATCCTTGAGTGTAAAGCACGCCTTGGTTGGGTGATGGATCCTCCTGTGGTATGCGCAGTACTTCGGATCCGCAATATCGTCAGCTTCCTCCTGATTTGCAATAGGTGGGAGCCTGATCTTGTTGTTGTCCAGGAGGGATTTGAAGATGGCTGGAACATCTTCGTCCTTGAAGGAGTACTCTTTTTGAGGCCTCTGATCCGGAGTCTTTTGTTGCCTCCGGGTTTGCTGTTGCGACGTCTGATTAGCAACCGCTGCAGGTGTCTCACCCCCTTCACGAGAGGCGAAGTTCGAGTTTGGAGAATTAGCCATCGGTTGGCTCCTCTCGGCCTTCTTCCTTTTGAGGAATCGCTCAGCTTGCTCTCCTCGGGCCTTCAAATCCTTCCAAGTGTCGGATGGCTCTATTCCCATAACATCCAAAATGGTAATGGATAAGTTGTTATGACAAGTCTGCAAGATGAACTCCTCCGTGATGGGATCCTTGCAGTTCATCGCCTTGTTACGGAAGCGTTTGATGAAGGTATCCACCGACTCTCCGTTCTTTTGTTTCTCATCGAAGAGTGTCCTGATGGATATCTCGTCGTCGTCATCAAAGAAATGAGTGAGGAACATGCTCTCCAAGTCCTCCCAACTGTTGATGCTTCCAAATTTAAGACGGCGGTACCAATCGAAGGCAGCTCCGCGAAGAGTGCCGACGAATGACCGAACCATCAAGGGTTCATTGCCGGAGATCATGCCCAAGTGAGACTTGAAGTAGATCAAATATTGAGTGGGCGAGCCTCTGCCATCAAACGGCATGAAGTTGATCAGGTTGAACTTTGCCGGATACGGAATCGAGTCCCACTCTTTTGGGTAAGGACAAGGAATTCCGGTCTTCTTTACCTCTCGAGCAAACATTAATGCGTTAATTTTGCTCTCGAGATCTTTCATCTTCTCATCCCCGCTCGTGCTGGAGCTTGGACAAATTGAAGGTGGGATAACGGGGCCACCTCCTGTATTACCACCCCCAGCGTTTTGGTTAACCGGAGGGTTCTCGGCATTGAGAGGTTCATCGACATCCGAATCGCTACCTGCTTGGTTAGCATGGTTACGACGGCTGGATTCACCGAGCTGATTAGATAGAGCGCGAACTTGTTGGTCATGCTCTTCCCTCATCCGTAGCAGGGCCGTTTCTATTTCGATTTTGAAGGCCTCTTTCTGCTTAGCCAGGGCCTCTTCAAGTATCTTGGTTACTTGTTCGGCGTTGATCATAAGCGATGAGCAAGGTTGTCCCGCGCTCGATGCCGTGTCATCGGACGCTACGGCCGAGCAGGAGTCTGAATCAGTATCCGACGCCTCTTCTTCTAGAGAAAACCCCTTCGGTACCCTTCGGTAGTCCTTTCGGCTGATGGCTCCCGACCGCAACCGCGTCATGCACCGGGATATCTCGGCAAGCTGGTCCCGGTTGAAGGGTTGCGTTGATCTTGCTCTACCGGTCATATTAGCCGACACCCTTAGATATTCGTCTTCTTGGCGGACGAACTTCTTCTTGTGGGAACGTCTCGGTGTGGAAATTCTCTCGAACACCGAAACTCTCTTTGGGGTTTGGGCACAGCAGCATCCCGACAGCACCGCTTTGATGATATTGGCGCACGGGCAGTGAGACTCCATGTCCTGTACATATTTCTTCCGGGTTTTTTCCACACCCCCAGCTCTATAGTACAACTCATCAGCTTTACAACTGGAGCAACCTATAGAGTGTTGGTGTGTATTCCCCGGTATAACACTCTCATCATCAGATGAGTGTGTTTCCCTTTTGGAGTGCAACACTTGGTTAGTTTTCTCACAAGTGGCCCGTTCAAGTTTACGCTTTTGTGAGCGTAGAAACTGAACGGGCTCTTGTGCTTCGACCCGCAACTCGATGCGGTCAGTGATAGGGGTTTTCCCTTTATCATCTTTCCTGGGGGGATTGATTCGACCCCCAGTCTGATTTGCAACTTGGGGACCTTTCAATGGTCCCAGTCTTTCTTTGATGGGTACTCTACCTCGATTCTCCGGTAAGGGACCGAGGCGACCCTTCAAAGGAACCCTGGGTTTTGAATGATCCCCTTTGTTACTTGGCTCCGTCAAAGGCACCGGATCTGATTTTGACAAACCTTGGGCAGCAACTCCACCCCCTTGTGTTTGAGGCGCTGGTTTTGGCTTTGGCAACCACACCCACTTGTTCGTAGACGGCTTTTTGACCGCCTCTTCTTTCCGCATCTCCTCCGCCTTGTGTAGAAGGAGTCGAGCATGCGTGAGCAATGCCCGACGCTTCTTGATTCGCTCCTCGAGTGTGGAGCGATTTCTTTTGACACGAACCCACTCGCTCGTTTTTGTTTTGGAGGAGGAATTGGTGGTTTGCCGTTGTTGCTCCTGGCGGTACCTGGACTTTAGATCCTCGTTGTAGTGGATCCCGTCCGTTGATTCAGCGGCTTTGGCTTGTTGTAGAGCAAGACGTTGACGCCGTCTTTGGCGGGCCCTCTTTGATGGAGTTGGAGTTGCGTCTTCCATCGCCTTTGAAGTTGATGGGAGATCCGGATTTGCGACACCGACCACGCTGAACGACACGGGGACGTTGCGTGATGCGGGTGTAGCAACAGCGACGGGATCTTGGAAATTGGAGTTGGAGATCCCGCGAGCCCTTCGGGGAGATGGAGTCTTCCCGCGCCTATGTGGAGAGGCGGATCTGGAGGAGGAGGAGGAGAGGTACTCTTCGAACTTCTGTTGGTCGAACTCGTATTCGACCTCTTCATTCACCCGGATCTTGAAGGCCGGTTGCGTCACGACGATCTCGGTGGCGAGATCGTTGGCTCCCACTGTGGTCGCCAGCTTGTTTCCGGTAAAAGTTGCTGTTTTCATTGATGTTCTCTTTTTCGAGATCTGTTACAACTTCGATCGTTACAACAGTATAAAATGAAAACAAAGGGGTTACAACTTAAACGAAAATAAACACGAGAGCCCGGTTTGGTACGGTCTCGCTTGCGTGGGTTGTTGGCCTGTGACGGGGACGTCGATATCCGTGGACCGCCGACTCTTCAAGATCCTTCTGGGAAAATCCGGCAGAGCTTCGTCTATCCGCGTGAGATATAGAAGCAGAACTTCGTCGATCCGCGTGAGATCTAGAAGCGTAAAGCGTATATCTCGGCTAAAACGAGATAATAGCTCTTCTTAGTATCGCCTGCGAAGGGCAACACCAAGGAACAGAAGGGGGGTGAATGAAGAAAAAAAATGAAGACCTTTCGCTCCTCGATCCGGCAGGGCTTCGCCGCTCTCCTGCAGACTCTGACTCCTCACTCCGGCAGGGCTTCGCCGCTATCTTGCAGAACAATCCTTGGCTAAGATAATTCAGCCTTGAATTGAGTGCAAAATCAAGAGCCCCTCACAAAGGAGGCTAAGGGGGGCTATTTATAGCCAAAAGGAGAGGGGGGGGATGTGAGACACCCCCTAGGGGGTGTCTCGGCCATGGCCGAGACACCCCTAGGGTGTCTTGGCTTTGCCAAGACGCCTCTCGGGTGTCCCGGGCCTGCCGAGGCCCATTTGGGTGTCCCAACGCAGTCCGAGGTCCTGCCGTTGTCCTGCCGTTGTCCCGCCGTTGACTCGCTGTTGACTTTTCGTCCGAACTCGGATTTGAGTGATTTCGGATGCGTTGGAATCGTGACGGCGAGCTCTGTAGGCCCCAATGATTGGATTATCCGTGGGGTGATCGGGGCACAGCGGGCGTTGGTCCAATTACGGTGATCGCGGGGTTTTCGGTCAACCCGTATCTTCGTGATTCTGACATTCTGTCGGCTCACGTAATCCGTCGGTTTGCTTCAGTCGCTCACCGGCGTCATTTGAGCTCTTGTGAACTGGGTAGTTTCGTCCAATCGTCGATCGTTAACACCGAGCTGTGAGTGGGGACCTATCGGCAATTTTCGATGCCTACAATCTTCTCCCATACCGCTCTTCATATTTAGATGGTCTCTCGTGGACCATGATGGTCTCTTCCAAATTCTGAGCATTGAGCGCATCCTGTACGTCGCTCATCCACAAACCAAAGTTGATTTTGCCGTCATACTTCACCACACTAATCTTAGTGTTCTGAAAACCAACTTGTATTGTACTCGCCATTGACTTGCTGCTTTCACATTCTTCTCCCATTGCGAACTAACTCCAAATTATAGAGAAAGAACAAATTTGATAGAAATTAGGAACCACCCAACTGAACCCTAGATCGGATTCCAAATAGATCTCCTATCCACACGAGGAAAGCGAAATCTCCAACGGCAACTCCTAATGCTATCTCCACCGAAGCCTAGAACTCCAAGAACCAAGCTTCCAACTGAATCTTCCTCCATCTAATCCAAACCACCCTAGATCTGAAATCTGGGCTCTGATACCACTTGTTGCGTGCAACGGAAATTTCGGCAGCACTTCGGCAGCACAACAAGAGAGTCAGATCGCAATAAGAATTCTTGTTTCTCAAAGGAAACAAGAATCTGAAGCCTAATATCTCATCAAAGTGAGATATTAGCTCTTCCTCTCGTCAGCTCTAGGACTGCGCATCGAGGGAACCTAAAAAGCTATTACAAATCACACAAATAGCAGTACAACCAGTTTTTACGTGGTTCGACAAATTGCCTACGTCCACGAGGCAAGGAGGGGGAGATCTACTATTAGAGGGAGAGAAAATAACTAGGGTTTACAATCACTCAATCTAAACCCTCACACAATCTCTCAAATCCCTCACAAATATCTCTCTACAAAAGCACAAAGGACTGCACATAAACTCCTTAATTTCTCTCTCAAATTCTCTCAATACTTTGCCTATCTCTTTCTGCAGCCGCACACCTGTAGCCGCAAAGCTATTCCCCTCTGCCTGCTCAAATTCCGAAACCCTATGAACATTCCAATTTATAGCAAAAAATTCAACAGCCGAAAAAATGAACTCGAAAATGAAGCCCACACGGAAACGAAGCCCATGCGGAAACATACTTCGGCTGGGAAAAGACGTCAACGTGGGTGGTCCACACATCCACACAGTTTTGAATATAAAATGATTGAGCTCAATTCTGTCAAAATTCCTTAAAATAGACTGAACCGACCTTTTGCTTACCCCTACATGTAGCTGTTAGACCCTAGAGGGGGGTGATTAGGGTCATATGCTAATCTAATCCTGATTAAATGCTAATTAAAAATATATTGATTAATTTGTTCATGCAAGAAGAATATAAGATATGGATATGAATAAGAATGATATGAATAAGCACAAATAAAAATACGCTAAGCAAAACATAAACACACGATATGTTTACGAGGTTCGGTCACCACGACCTACGTCTCTGCTCCTCACCTCAAGGAGATCTCCACTATCACAATCCGGTTTGAAAGCCGAAACTTCTACACACTTGGTTTACAAGTTTACCAAAAACTCTCACACAACAAACACTATGCAATCACACTTTACACACTAAGTGTAGGAACCTAGCCCGTGTCCTTCTCCTCAAGTGCTCGGATACAAGCTCTCCCTGGGTTCGTCAACCGACACCACTCCTATTGGATTCGACCCCATCTCACGCCTCACACTTCTCTCGGTGTACAAATGTATTACAAGTGATACTCACAATAAAGGTTAAATACAATGGTTTGATCTCGATAACAAATGAGTACGCAATGAAGCTCACTCTCACTAAATCACACGCCACTACCCAACAATATATAGTATGGAAATATTAAAGCTCAATATATTGTGTGTAAGGACCATGAATTTTCGATACTAGTTAAAATAATTCTCTGGTATTTTAAAATATTTAATTATTATCTTTAAAAGAGTATTTATATTTTTATTGAATTTCTACAATTTTCTATGATTTAAAAATCTAAGTTTTATATTTATTTAAATGATATTAATATTTATAAATTAATTTTATGTGGTAAAAATTTATGGAATTTATCTGTTGCGTTATCGATGCTGTTACATGTTATTTTAAATAATACGTTGTATTATTTTTATTATTACGTATATTTTTGTATAATACGTTGTATTAATAAATATATATTATTTGTATAATTTGCTGTATTATTCCTATTGTTACATATTATCTGTCATATTAGTATAACTTGTACGTTTTACTGTGTATATAATTATCCCATAATTGTCTAATTTTAAATATAAGTAAATATATTTTATTTATTAATTATTATTGTTTAATTGTACAATTTGGGTATATTTCAACTATTTCATATCAACTGTTGTATTAGCACAACATGTACGTTTTTATTTGTAGATAATTATTCCGTAATTATTTTAATTTATAAATATTATTAGTTATTTATTTTAATTAATTTTTGTTTAATTATCCCTAAACCCTAACCCTAATATAATAATATATATATCTCTCTTCCCACCTCTCTCTCTCTCTTTCTTCTTCAGCCGCCGCCTCCTACCGCTTCTCTCTCCTTCTTCTTCTTCCTGTTCACGAAAACAACCTACCGCCTGCAGATCTGCCTTGGTCGCCGCTCCCTCGTCGCCTCCGCCCCCTGTTCGTCGCCGCTCAGCCTCTCTCCTCCGCGGCCAACCCGATAGCACTCAGTCGCCGCTCAGCCCAGCCGCCACGCTCTGGCCACCCAGCCACCTCAGGCTGCCGTCGACCAGCACCCGACCCAGATCCGCCGTGAGCACCACCCCGAGCCACTTCGGCGTCCCGAGCCCGATAGCCACCGCCTCCAAAGCCTCCATAGCGCTCTCCCTTCCTCCTACCCGCGCCGCCGCCTGCACTACCTCCACCAATACGCCTTGCTACCCCATAGCCCCACCAACGACCGCCCATCCTCCTGAACTTGACGCCAACAGTCGCCTCACCGCCGCTGCAGGCCAGCAGCCGCCGCCGCTCCCTCTGCCCATCACCGACGCCGTTCATTGAGAACTCGCCACTCGTCCGCCCAGCCCCTCCAGCAACTGTCCGACCACCACAGCAGCCACCACGCCTCGTCATCAGACCCCACGGTCTCGCAGGCAAGATCCCTTGCTCATCTTGTATTTTATCAAGTATTTTAGACTGATATAATTATTTGCGTGGGCTTGTTGATGAAGTTATGAATTTCTGCATATTTAGTTTGTGATATAGTTATCTGCGTGGGATTGTTTGGTGAATAATATTAAGTAAATCACAATATTATGATAAACGACATTTTCAGAATAATTATAATGAATTAAAGGAATTTATTTTGGCAGCGAAAATATTTTTAGATAATTATGCTAATTTAAAAAGAATTTATTTTGAGAACGGAATCATATTAGATAATTATAATAATTTAAAAGAAACTATCTTGGAAGAAGAATATTTTTAGAATAATTATAAATAAATTAAAAGAATTTATTTTATAAAGGGAATTATTTTAGATTAATTTTAATTAGAAAAGAAATTATTTTGTAAGAGAAAATATTAAAAAGAATGTTTTTAGAATTATTTAAAAGGAGTTATTTTGGAAAATGGGATTATTTTTGGATAATTATAGCAAGAAATGAAAGATTTATTTCGGATAAGGAAATCATTTTGAAGTAAATAAATTTATTAATTTAAAGGATTATTTTTGAATGTGTGATTCTCATTTTAACTATGTGATATGTCATGATATCGTTGCGCATGATTAGTTATACTTATTGTTTGCTATTGTGTTTGAGAACCCTTAGTAGTTCATGACTTAGTGACCTCGTGCGTCATGAACAGACCTAGTGACATGTGTGAGTGTGTTGACTGAGTTTATGTGGTGAACCCAAGTTTCAATGAGGATTATGATTGATTTAGAAAATGCAAGAGAGTTGGGATGGGAAAGTCCATGTTCATGTGATCAGATAAGACTGTTGATGTATCTTCCAGGCCTCCCCATGATCCAGTGTAGCTTGGGGTTGGTTTGTTGGGTCAAAGTGGAGCCGGTGTAGCCACTTTGGTCCGTGAGCTTGATATTCACCTGATTCTTGCCTGAGTTCGAACCAGGCCGGGATCGGATTGCGTGTAGCCCTATGACCGATCCAGTGTAGCGGCGTATTGGGTGCACGTAGAGGATTTGTGAATAGCCAGTTATCTGATGACAGGAGCGTTGACTCTGTGTGAGATGTGACCAGTGAGTTGTGATAAGATGGCTAGTTGTTTTCTTTTCATACATAGATCAGGATTAATATTTAATTATCTACAATTTGAGACATATAGTATATACATGAGGGTTTCCTTGTTTGGATTATTTCGCTCGACGTACTACGTCTCGAGTTGTAGATTTTTAAGTATTAATTCCATCTATTGTATGACCTTGTTGCTTGGATGTAGTTTGATCACTAGCTGCATGACCTTGTTACCTTATCGATTTTGGATGCTTTTATGTTTATCATGTTTTATTAGTGTTTTCGCATGTTGATTTTGTCAGATTTTTCAGTTGTACGTCCTTTTGTCATTTCTATTATCGTATCGTTGGATTTCCGTTCGTTCTATTTTCTTTTGTGGGGTCTTGCCGTGCGCCATGCACCTGACGTACACTTGTTTTCTCTGGTGTACGTCAGACTTAGAGGAAGAACAGGTTCAGCAGGAGCCAGAGGATTCTCAGTAGGAGTACCCCGTAGACGGAGCAGAAGAAGGAGTCGAAACATATTCTTTTCATTTATTAGTTGATGATTTCAGTTACTTTTGTAGTTCTTTCCATTCCTGCTTGATCGATATATTTTGTATCTCATCAGTATTCATTTGTTCAGATATGTATAAGGGCATGTTTGACCCGAATATTATGTCTCGGATGATATTCATTTGTGATATGTATTATTTTATGCTAAGTTTGTCTATTATATTCTTTCTATGTGTGATCGGGGACCTGTGACTTCGCATTGTACTTATTTCCAGACGCTTAGCGTATTGGATTGAGAAGAAAAGAAAAGAGAAAAAAAAGTAGAGTATATTTCTTCTCAATCTAATACGCCACGGGCTTGTTCACGTTCCAGTTCCCGTATTTTGGGAAGCGGGGTGTGACATTGTGTGATAACAGTGAATAGAAAAAATGCAACTCAATAAATATAGCTAAGATATAAAAATGAAATAATAAGCTATATGTAAAATGAGTTAGGAAAACTTCTCAATAAACAAGAAGAACAGTAGATGATGATGAGGATATGATCCTCAGTTGGAATTGAAAGCCTCTTCTTGTTGTAGAAAACTTCTTTTGAAACAGACTGACGAAATCAGCTTAAACAGCTCTTAAACAGCTCTTAATCTTTTGTTAAAAACTTATTGTAAAACAAACTCTTAATTATCGTGTGTTGAATTACCTATAAAGAAAAAAACAAATAACAAAAACTAGAAAATAGATTAGCTATAAGTTGTTTGACAAATCATCATCAAAACCAAATGGCCAACAATCTCCCCCTTTTTGATGATGGCAAACAATTTATTTAATGATATGAAATTCATATTGATAAACCAAATAAACCAAACCAAATATATGAATTATGTAGTTATATATGAATAGAGCACTCATGTGAATAACATGAATAAACCAAATAGATTATGTAGTTACATATGAATAAACCACATACGACCACATAACTAAACAATATTACATATCTTTCCACCAACATGAATAAACCAATAAATTAAACAACAATATGTAGTTTTTATCCCCCTTTGACAACATCAAAAAGGGAAAGAAAAAAAATAAAATAAGAGCAACGCTCCCCCTACATTCATGCATAGATTGAGTAATAAATCCTCCCCCTGTCAATTTGCATAAATGACTTAAAAATAACAAGAAGAACATATATGGGAGCTACATATCCATAACCATCCATAAACATCATAAACACCCATAAACATTCATAAACATCCATAAACATCCATAACAAGCTACTAAAATCACAAATATAAAAACCAAATTTTTAACATAAATAGCATCCTTAACAGCCTGTTTTCACAATACATTGTTTAGAGGATCTAAAAACCATAGAAAGATAGTCATAGGCTATCAAAACTACAATAACCAGAAATAGTTTCATAAGCCACAAAGTTTTCAACCACAAACCATAAAGTTATTACAACTTCAAAATAAAAGACAAATATCTAGTTTAAGTTCCACAAAAACATAAATCCAATAACATCAAGAATCAATCACCACCATCATCAGATGCAGAGCCAGATCCAGATCCAGAACTAGAGCCAGAAGCAGATCCTTCTTTAGAGCCCTCTTCAGAACCAGTGTCAGAGCTAGAAGAGGGATCCAGAATCCCAAGAGACTGACGCTGATAGCTAAGAAGAACCCTAACATCCTTCTGAATACTTAAGACCTGAGTCTCAAGATGATCCAATTGGTCACAAACATCAGAAGCTGAGATAGCGGGAGCTCTAGATCGAGAACGGGAAGATGATAGTTTTGTACGATCAGATAAGGAGTCTGAAATTTGCATTCGGGAGAGAGAGAGAG
>BQKN01060921.1:0-10299 GCA_022839385.1 Asparagus kiusianus | reverse complement strand
CGTGTGAGACATGGATTTTGGTGTTATTAATAACAACCTGCCACAATGTTGAATATGTGGACGAGTGTTCTTTTTAACGGTTAAGAACTTACCGGCGGCGCGTGTTAGGCGCAGACTTATCCTTACTTAGGTTTCAGGATAAAATACCCCAGAATCGAACTCTGGTGTCTTTTTCTGCGGAAAAAAAGACTAAACCGGCAGTGCGTGTTAGGCGCAGACTTATCCCTGCTTAGGATTCGGGATAAACTTCCTAGGATGAATCCAAGATTGATAAACTCTTGGAAAAGGTTGGTGTGGGAAGGAAGAATTTTATATTCTATTCCCCGAACAAGGAAAGGAGACTTGAGGTGGGATCTCCACCCCCAGAATCCGGAAAGGTGAAACTAAGAGTGGGATCTCCACTCCGAGAATCGAAAAGATTCAGATAACCCTAACTGTCGGAAGGTTTGATTACCGAACTAAAGATGAATTTCTCATTTATCGAGAGTGAATTGTGGTTTTGGTCCTAACTGTAGGAAGGTTTGACCAAATGGGAGGTTTGAAACGATCCTAACTGTAGGAAGGTTTGATCGCTCGATTTGTGGGCCTCTCGTTCATTGAAGGAATCGAGAGGGGATTTTGGTTTTGGTCCTAACTGTAGGAAGGTTTGACCAAGTGAAAAAGGAGAATGAGAGTACAAATCACCGTAGGAATGTTGATTCGTACAAATCACTCAAAGGGGGTCCTAAACATTATATCTGGACTCTAACAATGAAAGTGTTGAGTGCACGAACATAGCGGCGGAAAGAATTTTGGTGGTCCCACCGTCCATTGGTTTGATCGGTGGGGGATTCTGTGGTGGAGACTATGGGTCGTCAAACACCAATGAAAGTTTGGTGAGGGAAGATTGATCCAATGAAGTGATCGAATCTCATCTCAGTAAAAGAGTGTTCGGAAATTAGGAATCTAGTGTTTATCACTTTATTCATAATGACCGGGTTATCCCTAAGAATATTACATTTAACATTCTTCCGAGAACTTCCCGTTACCTGAATTATCCACCCCCAGCTTTCTTTACAAAACTGGGTGTATCATTGAATTAGATGCACGATCGGGTTATCCTTAAGAACACCACGCGTGGCACTCTTCAGGAACTTCCCGTGGAAGAAAGGAAATAGTTTAGACTCTTATACCTATTGGAGTATCAGGGAGCAGTTTAACCTCTTATACCGGTCGGAGGACTGAGAAACAATTTATACTCGTGTACTCTTTGGAGTTTTAAGAAGCAGTTTATACTCTTATACTTGTCGGAGTTGTGCCTTTTTTAACTGGCTCATTCTAGCGTTATGACACCGGCTTCAACCAAGGTTTGGATGCTATTCTTGAGTGTAAAGCACGCCTTGGTTGGGTGAATGATCCTCCTGTGGTATGCGCAGTACTTCGGATCCGCAATATCGTCAGCTTCCTCCTGATTCGTGATCGGTGGGAGCTTGATCTTGTTATTGTCAAGGAGAGATTTGAAGATGGCTGGAACATCTTCGTCCTTGAAGGAGTACTCTTTTTGAGGCCTCTGATCCGAAGTCTTTTGCTGCCTCCGGGACTACTATTGCGATGTTTGATTAGCATCGACAGTCGTTGCGGGTGTCTTGCCCTTACCACGGGAGGCGAAGTTCGAGTTTGGAGGATTCATCGTCGATTGACTCCTCTCGGCTCTCTTCCTTCGGAGGAAGCGTTCGGCTTGTTCACCACGCACCTTCAAGTCTTTCCAAGTATTGGACGGTGCTGTCCCTATTGCTTCCAACACGTCCAATGCGAGGTTGTTGTGGCAAGTCTGGAGAATGAACTCCTCGGTGATCGGGTCCCGGCAATTCAACGCTTTGTTCCGGAACCTCTTGACGAAGGTTTCGACCGGTTCCCCGTCCTTTTGTTTCTCATCGAGCAACGTCCCGATGGATATCTCCGTGTCATCATCGAAGAAGTTGGCGAGGAATTTGGTCTCTATGTCGCCCCAGCTATTTACGCTTCCTGGCTTGAGGCGACGATACCAATCGAAGGCGGCTCCGCGAAGAGTGCCAACGAATGACCGCACCATCAGAGGCTCATTGCCGGAGATAACACCCAGGTGTGATTTGAAATAAATCAAATGCTGAGTGGGGGAACCCTTCCCATCGAACGACGTGAAGTTGATTAGACTGAACTTCGCCGGATAGGGGATTGATTCCCACTCTCTTGGGTATGGACAAGGAATGCCCATTTTTTTCGTCTCTTGAGCAGAAATCAATGTATTGATTTTGTTCTCGAGATTTTTGATCTTTGAACTCTCACTTGTATCTTCGTTAGCATCCTCATTACCACCCCCTGCATTGATGGGCGGATTATTGGCATTGCGAGCTTCATCCGTATCCGTGTGCTCCTCTTCCTGAACGACCTGGTTACGGCGGCTTGGTTCACCTTGTTGGTTCCTCAATGCCTGGATTTGTTGGTCATGCATCTCTCTCATAGTCTGCATGGCCATCTGCATCTCAAGCCTGAAGGTCTCCTGTTGTTTGGCCATGGCTTCTTCGAGCATCTTGGCCACTTGTTCCGCGCTTATCATGAACGACTCGCGGGGTTCTCCTTCGCTGGATACAGTGTTGTCAGACGCAACCGCGGAGCAAGCATCCGACTCTTCATCTTCTGAAGGTAATCTTGTCAGAACCCTGCCATACGTCCTTCGTGAGATGGCTCCGGACTGCAAACGGGTTAGACGCCGGGATGCATTCAGAATCGACTCGAGATCATCCCGTGCTAATGTCCCCTTGTTGGTCATATTAGCGATGACCCTCGGGAATTCTCCGTCTTCAACCACCGCTCTCCTTCGTCGGAAACGCCTAGGCCTTGACTTTGGCGTCTCAGTGCTGAGCCTTTCGAACACCGAGACTCTTTCGGGGACCGTCTTAGTGCAATTACACTGAGACAATACTGCCCGAATGAGTTTGGAACAGGGGCACTGAGTTTCGAGCCTACGAGGACTTCTCTTTCTGGCTCTGTTCGTACCCCCAGCACGATAGTACAGCTCGTCCGTATGAAAGTCGGAGCAACCTATCGCGTGTTGGCATGATTTCCCAGGTATAACGTTATCGTCATCGGACGACAATGTTTCCTTCTGGGGGCGAATTGCCTTCTTTGGGCTTTCAAACGTTACGCGCCTCGAAACATGCCTTTGTGGGCGTGAGTTCTCAGCGTGCTCTTGCACTTCGATGCGCAAAGTTGTGCGCTTGGGTGCCACGATCTTCTCCAAGTGTTGAGGGTTGCGGCGACCCCCAGCATGTTGAATTGTTTGGGACTTCTTCATCGGGCCCAAACGTTCTTGAATTGGCACTTCGCTTCGCTCCTCGGGAAGTGGACCGAGGCGCTCCAAGTCTGACTTCCTTTTCTAGGATGGCCTTGTGGGATCTCCCGGAATAGTTGTGGAAATCATCGGCGGCTTCGTTTGGTTCGCCGGAGGTTGAATCTGCTTTGAAGGTTGCAGAGGTTGCTCTTTGGCCTGAATCGCCACTTCGGATTTCGGCCTCCACACTTTGCGGGTTGGTGGTGGCTTCTTTGTCACCTCCTTCTGAAGCTTTCTACGGGCCTCTTCAGCTTGAGCCCGTGCCTGTGCTGATAGTGCGCGACGCTTGCGAATGCGCTCCTCCAGCGTTGAACGGTTCCGTTTGACACGGACCCATTCCGTTATTAGTGGCTTGGAAGGGCCGCCGTTCATCTGTTGTTGAGGCTGTTTGCCTTTTCTGTTTTTCAGCTCCGTCTTGTAGCGGACTCCGTCAACAGACTCCATCGCCTTTGCGAATTGTTTCGCGAGGCGTTGACGTTGCCTTTGGCGGGCTCTCTTCGAGAGAGTCACCATGACCTCGGCAACGGGAGGTTTGGCCAGAGCAGATCTGACCTGGTTAGAAATCGGAGAGATCTTACCCGACGCAGCTTTGGCATCAAACAGGGCGAGATCTTCATTGGTAGCTTCAACTTCTTCGTACCAACGAACTTTTCTCCTGGAGGAGAATTTCTTGGACTTGCGGGGGGAGGTTGATCCGGACGAGGACACGTACTCCTCGAACTTCTGTTGGTCGAACTCGTACCCGACCTCCTCCACGATCGGGATCAAGATCCGCGGTTACGACGCTCCGATCTCGGCAACGAGATCGGTGGCTCCCACTGTGGTCGCCAGATTGTTCGCGGAAAAATTTGTTGCTTCTTTCATTGTTGATTCCGTTGTCATCTTAAAATAACAACTTTTTGTGTTACAAAGATCCGGTCTTTTTATAAGATCCGGTTACAAGAAATCAAAGAAAACAAAAAAGATTACAACTTTATTTCCTTGTTTGTCGAACGAATCGCGAGCTCCTGTTTTGCGGTCACTCGCTTTATGGGTTGTTTGCCTGCGCCGGGGTTGTTTGCCGTGGACCACCGCGAGATCTAGATCCGGTCGGATCTACGTAGTATTACGGGTATTATCCCACCAAGGAGATAATAGCCGGGAGGGATTGTTTCACCAAGGAAGCAACTGCTCGAATCTCGGGATCTAAGAACCAAGCTTAGATCCGGAGTGTACCTACGTAGATCTGAGATCCGGGATCCGATTCCTCTCGAACTCTTACCTTATTTGGCGTTGACGATCGCCGAGCACCGGATCTGGATGGACAAGCCCTTGAAGTTCCAAAGCTTCAATCTTTTTAAGTTTTTAGATCTGAATCCGGCAGAGCTTCGACTCCTATTTTTCCAACCCTTGAAAATGAACAACACCTCTCCTATTTATAGCCACTCGAACCTGTGCCCGCGCACGTGTCAGAACACAAAAAGGGGAGGGGGGGGTGCCGGCCACCTCAGGGTGGCTCGGCTCATGCCGAGCCACCCTGGGGTGGCTCGGCCATCGAGCCACCTCAGGGTGGCTCGGCTTGGGCCGAGCCACCTTGGGGTGGCTCGGTTTAGGCCGAGTCCCCCCGGGTGTTGTCCGTTTCGTCGTTTTCCGGTGTTTTCGGTTCCGGTTCTGTCCGTGATTCGGTTGATTGATCTGGAAAAGATTCGTTGACTTGATTCCAGATTTGGCGGTAACTCCCCTTCTGAGTTTGAGTCTGAAACGATCTTGATTCGATCGTGATTCATCCGAGTCTTCTCTTGATTGGATGACTCGTTAACTCTTCGAACCGTTGGTTTGGTTCCGCACGTGAGTGACATTGTTTGCATGCGGTTTGTCAGCTTCGTGACTTCGTTAGTCCGCTTCGTCGCGCGTCACTTGGCTTCGGCGTTGTGGGCTAACAGTCTTGTTTGGATACGTCGCCCGATGGTCCGTTTGTTGAATCGGCGTCGTCGAGCTATGTTAAGGGACCTATAGGTAGTTTTATACGCCTACAGTGTACTAGTGTAATACAAAGTGTTCCTCACAATTAAGCTCACAATACAACAAATTTGTTCTCTACAATAGATGAGAACTCAATGTAGGCTCACTCTCTAAGTCACACAATCCCACAACCCAAATTATACTAAGTATGAAAATACAATAAGCTCAATGGTTGTGTGTGTACAAAGAGATAAATAAAATCAACTAAACTCAATATAAACCCTAGCTTAATAAAATGATAATCAATCAATAAAATGTAAAACTAGATTGAGTTTAGAAAACTTCTCCAATAAATGACAAGAGTGAGAAGGAGATGATTTGAAGCTCAAACACCAAAGATGATCTCCACTTGCTCTTGTGAAATTTGCTTCACAAACAAAATTCTTAAACACTCTTTTAAACAAACACAAAACACCCTTAAACTTATTAAAACAATTCTCTTGGTTAGTGGGAGAGGTAAATGCAATGGGGTATTTATAACAACCCAAGACATCAGCCAAAACCCTAAGGAAATGACCAAAAACCCACACAAAAACAGATCTGGAAAATAGCCGTTACTGTTCAACGGTCATATTTATAAGTCGACTTGCATTCGACTTGGTATAAGTCGACTTGCATTTGACTTGGTATAAGTCGACTTGAAAGATCACATAAGTCGACTTGCCAGATGAAAATAACACATAAAATTCAGCACATAAGTCGACTTGGAAAATGACATAAGTCGACTTGGTCTAAGTCGACTTAATAGTTCGAGTAAGTCGACTTGGCAGAGAGTTTTTGCACATTCCAGAGCATTTCATAAGTCGACTTGTCAACTCTGATAAGTCGACTTATAAACGTGCACATGCACTGTTCATGCTGAAAATCTGATTTTAAGAGTGCCTTTAAAAATAACAAATAAATTTCAAAAATTATGAAACTTTGGGAAATCATTATAAACATGTTAATGAACATGTTACAAAAAGAATTTTTGGAATTGTACTTTCCAAAAGTGAAAACTCATCATTTTATAAAACTAGTCCAAAACATGAAAAGTAAACATACATGTTTTTGACATTTGACATAAACCATGTTTTGAAACTATACAAAATGATTTTGTAGACTTAATAAAAGATATATATAATTGTTGTTAAGTCTATAAACCAAGAAAATAATATTTTCACATAATTGCATATTCTATGCAATAAAGATGAAACACAATAATAAATATGAAATATGCAATCTCATATTTATAAACATGAAAACTCAAAACAATGTATGTATATATATAACTATATATATACATGGAAACTAAACATATATGTATATGTATGAAACCAAAACTTGTGTTGTATATATATATAACTATATATATGCAAGGAAACCAATATAATGTGTGTGTATATATGATTGAGCTTAAAGTACTAACACACATAATATAAAACCTAAAACTAAATTACCCAAGCAATCTTGATCTTTAATAAGCTTGACTTGGTACACATGCGAATGAAGCGAGATCTTGGATCTTTAACTTGAATAGTAATGCTTCACTCCACAATTCCGCCAACCTCCATTTGATATGATCGTTATGGCGCAATCCATCCATCCTTCAATACATTGTTTATCTAGAATACTTAATAAGAAACATAAACACTAGACAAACAATATTAGGAATTGTTTGTAATCATCAAAACAAGATTAGAAGATGTAGGCTCATAACATGAGACCTAACAATCTCCTCCTTTTTGATGATGACAAACAATCTACACAAAGAGTATATAAGATATACAATAAAACATAATACTCTTAAAATATACTCACAAACCACTTGTTTCTCCCCCTTTGGCAACATCAAAAATGGGGAAATAAAATAGTAAGAGAGCGAAAGCTCCCCCTATCATAAAGCATAGGTGAGTAAAACACATAGTATAGGGATTGCTCCCCCTATCAAAATGCCATATGGAAAATATGCAATTATGAGCATGGCAAACAAATGTGAGCGAGCATAAATGAAAGATATGCTAGATATCACTCACATACAAACAAGATAATGAGAACACATAATGATATGTCATGATAAATAGTGTCTCATTAACAAAAAAAATAAAATCATATAAAAATAGATTTATGAAATCAAAAGAGAGAAAACATGAGAATCATGCAAAAAGAGTTTTCGAATGAAAACAAATCAACCAAATGAAATCATAAATCAACCATTTAAACAAAAAATGATGTTTGATCAACAAAAAAATTTTCTTTGTAAGACTTGATCAAACCACTCATAGAATACATTATAAAGCATATATAAAATTTGAATCATCTATTTGTGCTTATACAATGAATTCAAAATAATAAACCAAAGCAAAATTTTCATAGTTCAAAAGTAGATTACAAAACACATAAGAGTTATGAACTATGGATTTGAAAAACTAAAATCATCTTTAATTTTCAAGAAATCAAGAGAGGCAACTATATCTAGCTCTTGAGCTAGTATCAACCCATATAAACATTCTAGCATCCGGTAAACAATGTTTGGGAATAAACACCCAATAAACCCGGAGGGTTATATAAACACAAACCTCTCATCAAAATCAAAAATAATAATTATGAAAACAAAAGATTTGATAAAAGAAAAAATTGTTTTCATAACAAAAAGATTTTAAAACATAATTTTCAAAACCAAGAAAAAGAAAGATAAAAATATGAGAATTCTTGGTTTAAAAATCATTTTGGCACCCAAGAATTCTTGGTGCCGGATTGGTTAGGGACATGACCCCTATCAATAAAGCTCAAAGCCCTAGGGTTATGAACTCTCTTGGGCACATATGGTGCACTAACATGATCAAAATAATATTCATTCAAATGACCCTTCCGATTGCAATTTGTGCAATGAAAGAGATCCATTTGTTTTTGTGGACCATTAGCTCGTGCACGGGAATCATTTGCAAATAAAGATTGTCTTTTAGAAATATTTTGCAAATGAGAAACATTTTTAAACAATGGTCTATTTGGAACGTATTGCAACTTAGAAGCTTTTTGCATATCAAAACAAAATTTAGCAAGATGTCCAAACCTACCACAAACATCACATTTAAAATTATGTGGTCTACTAGAAGCATTTGACAAATGAGATTTATTTTTCAAGTCAAAACAATATTTGGCCAAATGACCAAAGCGACCACAATAATCACATTTATACACATGAGCATGCTTATGATGAACAATGGATGCATGTGTGTGTACATGTGATGAAGAAGCTACATGAGATGCACAAGGAGCATTAGAATTCTTATGTTTGTGTGCATCATAACAAAACTTAGCTAAATGACCTTGACGGCCGCAAATAGAACACTTATAAGTTTTGCTATACATGTGTGCATAATGAGTGGATGATTTTGACTTAGCACACATATTCATAAGCTTTTTATGATTATTGATGCATGTTTTCAAAGTTGAATCTAAGGATGATATGCATTTTTTCATAAGATTCAAGTCTTTATTCTTAGGCACGTATGCACCTTTAGAAGTAGAACATAAATAATCATCTATAAAAGAAGCAATATCATTTTGTATGTTCTTTACTTCTAACATGGCATTATCTCTTTCATGAGTTAAGCTAGAAATGGATGAGGTTAATTTTTTATTTTCCAAGTTTAACATATCATTGTTTTCTTTAAGATTTTCATTTTCTTTAGCAATGATATCAAACTTGGATACTAGCTTTTCATGATCGGATTCTAAATTATCATGCTTGCATTTTAAATCATTAAAATCTTTTTGTAATTTGTTATAGGCATGCAATAATTTTTCACTAGCACAAGCAAGTTCATCACTAGATAAATCATTTATGGATTTGAACTCGCAAACCTCACTAGGGCTATCGCCTAGTGCTCGTGTGCATAATGCTCCATATAAACTTGAAGCGGGATCCTCCAAAGCTTGTTGGATCGCCTCCAATTCCCCTTGATGTGCTTCTATAAATTTCCATAAATTGTAAGCACTATCAAAATGAACAAACTTGTTAGAAAAGGATGAATCAAAAGCATTACGCAAAAATTCTAACAAGAGCTTATTCATTATAAACATCTTATGATCATTCTTACTCCACTTGGATTTCTCCATAGTGGGTACAATATAAGCTTCATCTATAATATCCCATAAATCGAAATATCTAGATCTAACAAAAATATTAAATCTAGAACACCATTGGTCATAGGGGAAATTATTTATTCTAGGAGCAACATTAGGATCATACCCTAAACAAGGTGCACAATGCATGTCCATAATTTTAATTATGTGCAAGCAAGATAACAGTAAATCTCAAAACTAGATTAGCACAAAAAGCTAACTTAGATCTTTAACTCAAGGTGGTTAGACCTTAAATAAAAGAGCATCAAGCTCTGATACCAATTGAAAGTACCCTAATGCCACTAGAAAGGAGCCCTAGAGGGGGGGTGAATAGGGTTTATGCTAATCTAATCCGATTTATGCCAATTTAAAAACTAATTAACAAATATATCCTAGCAAATAACTTATGAACAATATGTGAGCAAGGATATACAAGTTAACACAAGGGGAAACAAACAAAGCAAGATAGTGGGAATATAAACAATGAGCAATTGACAAAGGCAATATAAATATAAAAATAAGTGCGCCAATGCAAACACAAACAAAACGATATGTTCACGAGGTTCGGTCCGCCTGACCTACGTCCTCGCTCCTCACCTCGAGGAGATCTCCACTATCACACCCGGTTTGGAAGCCGGAACTTCTCTACACACTCGGTTTTCTAGCTAACCGAAAACTCTTCGACACACACAATGTAACTACACTAACTACCACCTCAAGTGTTGGTCTCTAGCCCGTGTCTCCCTCAAGTGTTAGGAATTATAACCTCTCTCTAGGCATTATCACCTACCCCACTCCTCTTGGGACGACCCCGTCTCTCACCACACACTCCTCTTGGTGTA
>BQKN01060920.1:144547-163109 GCA_022839385.1 Asparagus kiusianus | reverse complement strand
CCGAGACACCTTGGGGGTGTCCCGGCCTGGCCGAGACACCCCTGGGGTGTCTTGGCTTTGCTAAGACACCCCTCGGGTGTTTCGAGCCTGCCGAGGTGTCCGCAGGTGTCCCGGTTCAGTCCGTTGTCCTGCCGTTGTCCCGCCGTTGACTCGCCGTTGACTCGCCGTTGACTTTTCGTCCGAACTCGGATTTGAGTGATTTCGGATGCGTTGGAATCGTGACGACGAGCTCTATAGGCCCCAATGGTTGGATTATTAGTGGGGTGATCGGGGCATGGCGGGTGTTGGCCCAATTGCGGTGGTCGCGGGGTTTTCGGTCAATCCGTATCCCCGTGATTCTGACATTCTGTCGGCTCACGTAATCCGTCGGTTTGCTTTAGTCGTTCACCGGCGTCATTTGAGCTCTTGTGAACTGGGTAGCGTCGTTCGATCGTCGATCGTTTACACCGAGCTGTGAGTGGGGACCTATCGGCAATTTTCGATGCCTACAACCCTCAGCCATCAACGGGTTTGATAAGCCTTTACCGACTACCGTTTGAGTCGGGCTAGCATGCGATTTGTTTAAATCCGCTCGCATGTAACGTTGCGCTCAGAGATTGAATTCTCTGAGACTTCGTGCTATGATGTCGAATACATAGACTTCGCCATTGTTACGGGAATAGGCTACCCGGCGACACGTGTTAGGTGTTGGCTTTAGGATTTTTGGCTAACCCCCAGCCTTCAACGGGTTTGATTAGCCTTTACCGACTACCGTTTGAGTCGGGCTAGCGTGCGGATTGTTTAGATCCGTTCCGCACGTGACGTTAAGCTAAAAGAGTTAACTCTTTTAGTGCTACGATATTGAATACGTAGACTTCGTCTTTCTCCTGTGAAAAGACTAAACAGCAACGTGTATGAGACGTTGACTTAGGATTTTTGGCAAATCCTCAGCCTTTAACGGATTTGACGTGCTCTTACCGATTACCGTTTGAGTCGGACTTACATGCGGATTGTTTTAATCCGTTCCGCATGTGACGTTGCGCTAAAGGAATGAACTCCCTTAGACTTTGTGCTACAACTTTGAATATGTAGGCTTTGCCATTGTTATGGGAATAGGCTACCCAGCAACGTGTATTAGACGTTGGCTTATCCCTGTTTAGGCTTTGGGATAAAGGTCCCTAGAGTCAGACTCTGGTATCTTTTTCTACGGGTAAAGATCAAACCGGCGACGCGTGTTAGGCGTCGACATATCCTTTCTTAGGATTCAGGATGAAATTCCCCATGCGTGTGAGGCATGGATTTCGGTGTTATTAATAACAACCTGCCACAATGTTGAATATGCGGACGGGTGTTCTTTTTAACGGTTAAGAACTAACCGGCCGCGCGTGTTAGGCGCGGACTTATCCTTACTTAGGTTTCAGGATAAAATACCCCAGAATCGAACTCTGGTGTCTTTTTCAATCGGAAAAAGACTAAACCGGCAGCGCGTGTTAGACGCAGACTTATCCCTGCTTAGGTTTTGGGATAAAATACCCCAGAATCGAACTCTGGTGTCTTTTTCAATCGGAAAAAGACTAAACCGGCAGCGCGTGTTAGGCGCAGACTTATCCCTGCTTAGGTTTCGGGATAAAATACCTAGGATGAATCCTAAATTGGTAAATTTTGGAAAAAGAGTTGGTGTGGGGAAGGAAGAATTTTATATTCTATTCCCCGAACAAGGAAGGAAGAATTTTATATTCTATTCCTTGATTCTGGAAAGGAAGAATTTTATATTCTATTTCCAGTGCAAGAAGGAAACTAGAAGTGGGATCTCCACTCCGAGAATCTGGAAGACGCTGACAAACTTTCCTTTTATAGGATTGGTTATCAGATCGAAAGATGAGTTCTTCGTTTATCGAAGAGAAATTTCAACTTCAGTTACAACCATAAAAAGGTTGAACCCAAGAGAAAAGAAATGGAGTTCTTTCGTTCATCGAAAGGGGACTCCGAACTGAGAGTGAACCTTTTCGGTGGACTCACTGTCAATTGAAATTGATCAGCGAGGGATTTTGGTGGTAAAAATAAAATTGGGTTATCCTCTAGAATATTAAGTGTAATATTCTTCAAGGAACTTCCCGATAAATGAGTTGTCCTGAACGTACTAGGGATAGTACTTTTTCAAAAACTTCCCATTTATTGGCATTAATTGCCTGTTACCCTCTAAAGAAATTAAGCGATAAGCACCGTTTGAATAGACTGTGTCTATTACAAACGGTCCTTCCCACTTAGGTTCGAATTTACCTTTCTTCTTAGAGGTGAGGATTATCGGTCGGCGCGCAGCGAGGACCAAGTCTCCTTCTTTGAAGCTTCTTTGACGAACCCTTTTGTCGAAGGCTCTGGATATCCTAGCCTGGTAGAACTCGATGTGTTGTTGAGCTTCCAAGCGCTTTTCGTCCAGCCTTTCGAGTTCCTCGAGACGCTTCTGATGCTGCTCTTCGGTCGTCATCTCCGTTGCGAGAGCGATCCGAAGGGAGGGGATTTGAATCTCCAACGGTAGCACAGCTTCGCATCCGTAGACCAACGAATATGGAGTAGCTCCCGTAGGTGTGCGTATGGTAGTGCGATAAGCCCAGAGTGCTTCTCCGAGTTTATCGTCCCAATCTCGCTTGTTGGTCTTCACGAGTTTTGATAAGATCTTGATGATTGTCTTGTTGAAAGCCTCAGCTAATCCGTTAGCGGCAGGGTAATAAGGTGTTGACGAAACATCTTGGATCTTGAACTTGTCACAGAACCGGATGAAGGCGTTGCTTATGAATTGCGGACCGTTGTCATGAATGATCCTCCTCGGCACGCCATGTCGGTATATAACGTGATGCTTGATGAAGTTGATGATGTTGTTCGTCTTTACTTCTTTAAGCGGAATGGCTTCAGCCCACTTTGAAAAGTAGTCGGTGATAGCGAGGATGAATCGATCACCTTTGACTGAAGGCGGGAAGATGGGACCGACGATATCCATACCCCATGTCTCGAATGGCCAAGACGTGGTTGATGCGTGTAATCGTTCCGGTGGCTGGTGCATATAATTTGCATGCACTTGACAAGCGTGACATTCTCGAGCGTACTCAATCGCGTCACGAACCATTGTTGGCCAGAAATATCCCATTCTTCTGATTCGATCATACAGCTTGGGACCAGGCTGATGCGCACCGCATTCTCCTTCATGTGCTTCCTTAAGAACTTCTTTTGCTTCTTCATTCGAAAGGCATCGGAGAAGCAAGTCATCGTACCCCCGGCGATACAGCGTACGGGTCTCGGTATTGTAAAAGAACCGTGGTGCTCTTCGGCGGATAGATTCTTTTTCTTTTACATCCTCTGGTAAAATGCCATATTGGACGTAATCAATAATGGGAAAGCGCCAATCTCGGGACTCGGACCCGATTTGGGTTGAGTTCACCTCTTTGGCGTTCTCGTTTTTATCATCCTCCTCTTCCATATCCATATCGTATATGGGTACGCAGAGTTGGTGTGATCTTACTGTAACTAGCAGTTCAGTTTCGGGCGGTTGAGCGAGTGATACTGCCAGTGCATCCGCATAAGCGTTCTGGAGGCGCGGGATATACTCGATGTAAAATTCTTCAAAAGAATCTGCCACCCTGATGGCCTCCTGGTGGTATGGAATCAGATCTGGGTTTCTGACTTCATATTCCCCACGAACTTGGTTGACAATTAGTTGAGAATCCCCAAAGGCTTCGAGATATTCGACCCCCAGCTCTTTGGCGAAACTGAGCCCTATGAGGAGTGCGTTATACTCGGCTACGTTGTTAGAGCATGGACTCGTCAGCGAATAAGCTCGAGGCATCACGTGCTTCCTTGGGGAAACTAAGACAACTCCAACTCCAGAAGTGACCTTAGGGCATCCCGGGGTTACTGCTTTATTGACTGCTCTCGAGGCACCATCAAAATATAACTGCCATACTTGTTGGTGTGACGTGGTATTAACCTCGTGGGTTTCATCTGGCAAGTCATCGTATACTTCAACCGTATCTGTTGTCGGGCTTGCCGCCAAAAGATCACAAATCGCCTGTCCTTTGACCGACTTCTGCTGTTTGAAGTGTAGATCATACTGGGACAAAAGAAGGGCCCACTTTGCCAACCGCCAATTCATCGAACCTGGTTGAGTCATGAATACCCGTACCGGATTAACATTAGCGATGACGTAAATCGTCTGGCCAACTAAGTAATGTCGCATCTTCTGTACCGCAAACACCAATGCGAGACATTCTTTCTCGATCATCGGGTATCGAGACTCGGCGCCTATCAAGGTCCGACTTAGATAATAGACTGCCTGTTCGTGACCATTATCATCGTCTTGTGCTAATAAAGCACTTATCGAATGGTTCATCGCCTTGATATAAATCAAGAACGGTTTACCTGATTTTGGTGCAACAAGAACAGGTGGATTCGTCAGCTATGCCTTGATATCTTCGAATGCCTTCTGGCAAGCATCGTCCCAAATAAACGATACGCCTTTCTTGTTTAGCTTCGAAAATGGTTGGCACTTCCCAGAAAGATTTGAAATGAATCTCCGGATATACGCCAGACGCCCTTGCAATCCTCTGAGTTCCCTTAGATTCTTCGGGGGTTGCAATTCATTTATCGCCTTTACCTTGTCTGGGTCGATGTGTATACCCTTAGTGGTGACGACGAATCCAAGGAATTTTCCGCTGGACATTCCGAGGAAGGATTTTGTGGGATTCATCTTTAATTGATGACTCCGCATTAGATCAAACATTGTTCTCAAGTCCTTGATGTGATCTTCTTTGCTGCGGCTTTTCACCACTAAATCATCAACGTAGCATTCAACCGTTTTCCTGAGGTGTTTCTGGAAAATCTTAGTCATTGCTCGTTGGTACGTGGCACCTGCATTCTTCAGACCAAACGGCATCACCGTGTAGCAGAAGATACCGAGGGGCGTTCTGAATGCCGTGTGCTTTTCGTCATCCGG
Organism: Asparagus kiusianus; assembly: GCA_022839385.1. Taxonomy (NCBI): domain Eukaryota; kingdom Viridiplantae; phylum Streptophyta; class Magnoliopsida; order Asparagales; family Asparagaceae; genus Asparagus; species Asparagus kiusianus. The sequence continues at coordinate 158,146 of BQKN01060920.1, read as the reverse complement.
GTGCATTTTGATTTGATTATACCCCGAAAAGCCGTCCATGAAGGACATTCTTTCGAATCCACATGTATTGTCAATAATGACATCTGTGATCGGGAGGGGAAAATCATCTTTTGGACATGCTTCGTTCAGATTCCTGAAGTCGATGCAAATCCTGATCTTGCCATTCTTCTTCATGACTGGAACGATATTGGCTAACCAGTCTGGATGTTGTTCTTCCCGGATAAATCCTGAGTCGATCAACTTTTTAACTTCAGCCTCGATGGCTTCCATGATCTGCGGACGAAACCATCTTTGCTGTTGCTTGACAGGTTTGGCATCCGGCTTGATGTCGAGGCGGTGCATTGCCACATTGGGATCGAGCCCTGGCATGTCTTCGTAGTTCCAGGCGAAGACGTCGATATATTCTCTGATCAAGGCAATTAATTCCTCCTTTTCATCTGATGGGAGACTACCACTGATGAATATGGGCTTTGGGTTGGCTTCATCACCCATATTGATTTGGACTACCTCGTCTTCGGTGGGTGGCTCTCTCTGTTCGAACCTATCACCATATTGCATGTTCAGGTGATGAACCCATGGGTCCTCCCACGTTTGCATTTGATCGTCGTCCTCCATTGTAGATGGATCGGCCGTAGTCATGTTCGACATTAAGGCCTTGAACGTCTCTCCCAAACTTGTGTCGGAATCTTCAGCTGACGAATCTAGCAAGTATCGATCCTTGGCTTTGTTAGCAATTTGATCTATGATTTGCCAGCCACATTCGTCATCTGACGAAACGTATAAGCCCCTCTTGTGACGATAATAGCCCTCCGGTTTACCCTTTGGTACATATGCCGCTTTGACTGGGACATGGGAACCTCGATCGAAGTATAAACCTTCTCCGAGTGTGAAATCATATCCTTGTCTTTCCATGAGCTTGCGCGCTTCTGGACTGTACTTAGATAAATGTAGACCGGATTTGTCACCATCCTCATCCTCTCTTAGGAAATGATCTGGCACCGGAAGATTTTCTCCTTTACCGAAAATCACTTCTTTTTGTCCCCCTATTTTGGCGGGAATAATTTGAGTTGTTCCGAAAGAGTGTTGGAGACGCTTCTTCGTTACATACGACGATCGGAGCGGCATACATAATTCGGGATTATCGTACAATCCCTTTATCGCATCATCAAAAGACAAGGAGTACTCTAAACCATTATTTATTTCAAGCTCGGCAAGTTGACAGTTACAACCGCCATCTGACGACTGTTCGTCGTCGAGATTGATTACAAAGGGTACAATGTCATTAAAAACAAAACCACCATTGTTATCGAATCCGGCTTCGGAATCAGCTTCTTCTCCGCTGTCCGTGCCTTGGATCGATGGTTCCGTATCGGATTCGTTTCCATAAAGGAGAGAATCTGTGAAGTAGTTCTCATACCCTTTGAATGGTTGCTTATCCGCGACCACCGTCCTAACTCTTCCATCAGTGTCGACATATTTCAAACACTGATGTAGAGTGGAGGGGACTATAACGTTACTATGGATCCAAGGCCGACCCAATAGTAAGTTATAGGATGTCTCAGCATTAATCACGTAGCACGTGACCTCCGTCTTTAAATCGCCCATTTGGCACTTTATCCGGATTTTACCCAAAGGTCTTGACCCGCTGGTGTTGAATTCGTATATGACTGTGCCTGTAGACGCCAACTTGCTGACTGGAATACCAAGGCTGTGCATCAGTCGAAGTGGCATAATACTCACAGCGGAACCCGGATCCACTTGGATTCGGTTAACTTCGCTGGAGCCAATGTACCCGACGAAGTACAGGGGCCGATCGTGGTTTGAATTCTTCGTCTGCATATCCTCTTTGGTGAAGGTGATACAGGGAATGTTCTTAGCTGCCACATTGCACTGTTGGGCTAGCATATCCAGTTCTTCAGGAACTGGTTTGACCCTTGTGAGGAACACTTCTGAATCTGCCAGGGCTTCCTGCAAGGCTTCTCTAGTCTCCTTGGATAACCGCAGCAGCTCATACAGTGTTATCCTTGCTGGAATGTTGGCTAGCTGAGCCATAATATCGAAGGCGCGAGGGTTTTTTGAACTTTCCGGTTTGTCTTTTCCAATCGGACGACTGAAACGAGACTGCTTCGGATTCTGTACCTCCTCGGGCCTCTTTTCTTTCTGTTTGTCAACCGGCTGTCGTCGAACATCTTCAGCCGGTTTGGGAATTGGGATCACCCCCATCTCTGTGATAGTCTTGGCTGGTCCCTGTTTTGTCACCCCTAGCTTAGCTGCTTGTTCATTATGTGACGGATAGTTGAAGTGGTACTGATTCCCACTTCGGGTCGCAAAGACTTCCTGTTCCTCGTCGGAGAGTGGAAAAGCGGTGATCCTTTCATCATCTTCACCCGGGATAGCAGAGACTCCATAACAAGGCTTCCCTTTCCCTTTGGACTTCTTCTTGGATGACGATCCAGCCCATTGTTCATCTTCAATTAGGTCGGGGTGCACCCAGAGAATTTCACCGTTTGGAGCTGTGTGTGGCACGAGTCCCTTTTGGCGCTGTCCGTGCGGATCGTCGTTCACCGTCTTCATCCCGACTTTGGTGACGTGCTTAGGCTCGAACCAATCTGTAGGCACCGATCCAAAACTGATGGAAACCACGTTCGCTCCCACATTTTTGGCCGGTTTTGGAGTTATGACTCCTACATCGATCAAGGCCTGGATCTTGTCCTTGAGGTGGTAGCAGGACTTCGTAGGGTGGTGAACCGCTCTGTGATACGCGCAGTACCTCGGGTCTGTCACCTTGGTGGCTCCTTCATGATCCACAATCGCAGGCAGCTGGATTTTGTTGTTCTCCAACAGATATTTGAAGATGCCGGGAACTTCGTCATCTTTGAAGGAGTAGACTTTGGGAAACCTCGGCTCCGAAGACTTTTGCTTCTGAGGCCGTTGCTGCCAATGGGGCTGCGATTGCTGTGGAGCTCGCTGCTGCTGCTGCTGCTGTTGCTGTTGCTGAGGTTGTAATTGAAAGGTTTGGTTAGCATCAACAGCGTTAACCTGAGCTTTACCTTTTCCCTTCTGATTGAAGTTCTGCTTTGGAGGATTTGTAGCCGGTTGGCCTCTTTCCGCCTTCTTCCTCCTGAGGAATCGCTCAGCTTGCTCGCCTCGGACCTTCAAGTCCTTCCATGTCTTGGATGGAGCTGTGCCCATTGCTTCCAAAACATCCAGCGAGAGGTTGTTGTGGCAGGTTTGGAGGATGAACTCCTCGCTGATAGGGTCCCGACAATTCATCGCCTTATTCCGAAACCTTTTGACGAAGACCTCGACTAATTCTCCGTCTTTCTGCTTTTCATCAAGCAACGACCCGATTGAAATTTTAGTGTCGTCGTCGAAGAAATTCGTGAGGAATTTCGTCTCCATGTCATCCCAGCTGTTTATGCTTCCTGGCTTGAGGCGACGATACCAATCGAAGGCACCTCCGCGAAGAGTGCCAACGAATGACCGCACCATCAGAGGCTCATTGCCAGAGATGACTCCCAAGTGCGATTTGAAATAAATCAAATGCTGAGTTGGTGAACCCATCCCATTAAACGGCGTGAAGTTAATTAGACTAAACTTCGCCGGATATGGGATCGATTCCCACTCTCTTGGGTAGGGATAGGGAATGCCCGTCTTTTTAGTCTCTTGAGCAGAAATCAATGTGTTGATTTTGTTCTCGAGATTCTTAATTTTTAGGCTTTCACCTGTGTCTTCACTGGTATTATCATTACCACCCCCTGGATTGATGGGAGGGTTATTAGCGTTGCGAGCTTCATTTGTGCCCTCATCCTCCAGGTTGTTCTGGTTGGGCTGACTTGGTTCGCCTTGTTGGTGCCTCAATGCATGAAGTTGTTGGTCATGCATCTCTCTCATGTTCTGCATGGCCATTTGCATCTCGAACCTAAAGGTTTCTTGTTGTTTGGCCATGGCATCTTCAAGCATCTTGGCCACCTGCTCCGCGCTTATCATGAGCGACTCGCGGGGCTGTCCCTCACTGGACACTGTATTATCAGACGCCACTGCGGAGCCAGCATCTGATTCTTCATCTCCCGAAGGTACTCTTGTTCGGACTCTACCATACGTCGCACGAATGATAGCTCCGGATTGAAGACGAGTTACACGTCGGGTTATTTCTGGAACCGCCTCGGTGTTGTCCTGAGCCGTTGTTCCTGTGCTGGTCATGTTGGCGGTGACCCTTGAATGTTCACCGTCCTTGACCCTTGTTCTTCGTTGGAAACGCCTGTGTCTTGGCCTTGGCGCTCCAGTGCTAAGTCTTTCAAACACCGATACTCTTTCGGGGACTGCCTTAACACAATTGCATTCAGACAATACCGCCCGAATGAGATTTGAACAAGGACATTGATTCCCGAACCTTCGAGGGCTCCTCTTTCTAGATTTGTTCGTACCCCCGGCACGATAGTACAACTCATCTGTTTGGAGGTCAGAGCAACCTATCGTGTGTTGACACGATCTCTCAGGTATAACGTTGTCGTCATCAGATGACAACGTTTCCTTCTGAGGAACAATTGTCTTCTTCGGACCCTCCAGAGTCACACGCCTCGAAACGCGCCTTTTTGGGTGTGAATCTTCGGCAGGCTCTCGCACTTCTATGCGCAAAGTTGTGCGCTTGGGTGCCGCGGTTTGCTCCAAGTGTTGAGGGTTGCGGCGACCCCCAGCATGCTGTATTGGTTGGGACTTCTTCACTGACCCCAAGCGTTCCTGAACTGGAGCTTTACCTCGTTCCTTCGGAAGTGGACCGAGGCGCTCCAAAACTGATCTTTTCTTCTGGGATGGTCCTGCGGGATCTCCCAGGGTAGCTGCGGCAATCACCGGCTGTTTGGATCAACTTGCCGGAGTTCGAACTTTCGGAGGCTGCGAGTTTTGCTCCTTAGCCTGAACCGCTTCAGACTTTGGCCTCCAAACCTTGCGAGTAGGTGGCGGCTTTTTGACCACCTCCTTCTGCAGCTTGCGACGGGCTTCCTCAGCTTTGGCCCGTGCTTGCGCGGACAACGCGCGGCGCTTGCGGATGCGCTCCTCCAGCGTTGAGCGATTCCGTTTGACACGGACCCACTCCATTGTCGATGGTTTGGAGGAACCACCCTGCATTTGCTGTTGAGGCTGTTTGCCTCGTTTATTCTTCAGATCCGCATGATAGCGGACCCCGTCAACAGACTCCATGGCCTTGGCGAATTGCTTCGCGAGGCGTTGACGTTGCCTCTGGCGGGCTCTCTTGGAGAGAGTCACCACGCCTTCAATGGCAGATTTGACCTTCTTTGAGGTCGGTAGGACCTCACTCAACGCAGCTTCGGCGTCGATTGGGGTGAGGTCGTCGTTGGTGGCTTCAGCTTCATCACACCAACGGACTTTTCTCCTGGAGGAGAACTTCTGGAACTTCTTGGACTTAGGGGAGGAGGCAGATCCGGACGAGGACACGTACTCCTCGTATTTCTGCTGGTTGAATTCGTACTCGACCTCCTCCACGACCGGGATCGAGATCCGCGGCTGCGACACTCCAGCTTCGGCAGCGAAGCTGGTGGCTCCCACTGTGGTCGCCAGATTGTTCGAGCGGGAAATTGCGTTATTCTTCATTGATGATTCTGTTACAACTTTGACAACAACTTTATGCGTTTACAAAGAGATCCGGTCTTTTTATAAGATCCGGCTTACAACAAAATCAAAACAAAGAAATAAAGATTACAACTTTCCTTGAACAAATCACGAGTTTCCTGTTTTACGGTTGCTCGCTTTGTCGGGTTCTTCGCCTGTGCCGGGGTTGAGTATCGTGGACCACCGCGCAATCTCGATCTGAACAGATCTACGTGGTATAACGGGTACTATCCCACCAAGGAGATAATAGCCGAGAGGGATCGTTTTACCAAGGAAACGCTCGCTCTAATCTCGGGATCTAAGAACCAAGCTTAGATCCGGAGTAGTATCACGTAGATCTGAGTTTCCAAGTCTTCAAGCCTTCACAATCCGAGTTGAGGTCGCAATCCGGCAGAGTTTCGGCTCTTCAGAAGTTTCAGAAAAAGTCCTCTCAAATGAACGAGTGCCAGGCCTATTTATAGGCACTCAAGACTGTGCCTTTGGCACAAACCGACGCCTAGCCACCTCTGGGTGGCTCGGCCATAGCCGAGCCACCCAGGGGTGGCTCGGCATTGGCCGAGCCACCCTAGGGTGGCTCGGCTTGGGCCGAGCCACCTTAGGGTGGTTCGGTTCGGGCCGAGTTCCCCCAGGTGCGCTGGTTTCGTCGTTTTCTGGTGTTTCCGGTTCTCCGTCGTTCGGATTTGATTCGGTTTCTGGAATCGACTCACTGACTTGATTCCAAACATGGCAGTTAATCCGTTTCTGAGTTCGAGTCCGGGATTGGTCTTGATTCGATCGTTATATCACCGAGTTCGCTCTTGTTTAGATGACTCGGTGATTCCCCGAAACGTTGGTTCGATTCCACGTGCGTACGTGTTCCATTGTTCGTGTGCCTTGTCGCCTCGACTTTTCGTTGATTTGTTCAGGTCTTGATTCGATTCCCCGAATCTTCATTTGGCAGTAGCTCCGCTTCGGTGTTTGAGTTCAAGTCCGTTTTGTTGTTGGACGACTCGTTAACTTTCCGAACCGTTGGTTTGGTCCCGCACGCGAACGTATTCCGTTGCTTGCGTGCCTCGTCGCCTCGTCGCTCGAATGTCCGTTGTTTTGTCGAATCATCGTGCTGAGCTAAGCTAAGGGACCTATAGGCAATTTTATACGCCTACAAGCTCGAATCCTTAGGGGCCAACGTCTAATGAGTTTTAGAAGGGTTGGGTTTGTGAAGTGAGGAATTAGTGATTTGTGGGCTAAGGAAAGGGTGATGAAATCCCTTACCTTATCTTGATTAGGGGTTTTGCCCTTAAGAATGTTTTAAGTGTGTGCCAAATCAAGTGCTATAATCACTTTGGTGAATTTCTACACTATATGAAATGCAACCCTAGAATTTAAAAGCGACTAAAAAGGATGGTAAAAAGAAAATCTTTATATTTTTTTATTAGGGTTAACAATCAAACAACTATGAGAAGGGAGAACATTGTTTGAATTTATTATCTTGTTAGTTAATGTTCAAGTGAAAGATGGATTTTATTATGGTCAACAAAAATAATTTTTTTTAAAATCCTAATTGTCTCTAATTGTGAAGCTAACTACAAGGGGTGGAATTGAAAATGCTAGAAAGAAGACTAACCCGAAAGAAAATCTTCAAATCCAAGTTCTCTAATCCGCGATCTTTAAGCTCCAAGCGTTTCTTTCATAATAAACACACAAGTTAAAGAACCAAAATAATTAAAACCTACTTAAGCACCCTCCCCAGCAACGACGCCAAAAACTTGATGCGGCATAAACATGTAGCAAAAATATTATAAGTGCACAACCGTGTCAAGTTATAGTATAAAGATATCGATCCACGAGGAAGGTGTTTTGTAGGAGAAAATATAAAATCGGTTCTTATGTTGTGTGCGTGACAGATAGGAGTGATGAGAGAATGTGATTGTGGAGAGATGGAGAGAATAAAAATAATTGTGTAAATGAATATATTTGAGAGTAGAAGTGATAATATAAATGTGATCAACAAGGCAAGAAGGAAAAATCAAGAACAAATAAAAATCAAGAATGTAAAGATAGCGGATTCTATTAAAGATATGGGTAATCTAGAATTAAATCCACTTCTTAGAAAAAGGTGATTCCCTAGAGGGTTCTAGCCTAAAGGCGAATCAAAGAAAATAAAAATGAACAAAAAGAAAAACTAAACCCAAGAGGGTTCTAGCCTTAAGGTGAATAGTGCAAGAAATTAAAATCTAACTACAAAATAAATTGTAAAATCTAAACTTTAAAATAAATTCAAGAATTAAATGCAAGAAAATAAATCTACTCTATAAGCATAAAATAAATCTGATCTATAAGCATGAAATAAATCTAAGGCAAGAGGGTTCTAGCCTCTTGGCTATTTAAACAAGAAAATAAAATCTAATTACAAGCATGAAAATAAATCTAAACTAATAAGCAATAAAAGAGAAATAAGGAAAACAAACCTTCAAATTAATCTCCATCTTCATCTTCATCTTCATCATCCAACAAAGAGAAGAAGAGAAAAATTTAAAGTGGTAAAAAAATTATTTTATTAATTGTAATAAAAAGTTATAAATTTGGAAGGCCTTCTCAATTAAGACTAGCCCTCCTCTCCAAAAGGAGTTATAAAAATTTTTACACCTCTAACCCCTCACTCTCTACCCCTATTTATAGTAAACATCAGTGAATGAGAGCCATTGGATTAAAATCTTATCCAAAAATAATAAAAATCAGCCATAGATTCGTAACAAACTGTGCGTCGTATCGATACCAGCATCGATAGGGGTATCGATGCTGGCATCGATGTCCAACCCACTCCAAATTCTATCCGAGCTTCCTCCTTGTGTTGGGCTTTTGACAACTTGGGCTTTTGGATAATTCTTGATTTGTTTTGGCTTTGGCTTTGGGCTTTGGCAATTCTTGGGCTTTAATTCTTCTTCTTAGCTTGGGCTTTTGGATAATTTAGAAATTGATTTTCCAATGGGCTTCTTTGCTTCATTTCTTCATTTAATCAATGAGTTTTTGTTGAGAGATGGGAGTTTGAGATTTATTCTTCATTAACCTATAATTAAAAGATAAAAACAATTATTAGTGGTATATTTATTCATATAAAATAGATATAAGGGTTTAAAATTGTAATAAAATATGATTATCAGTAGCACTCAACGGTCCTCTGGAGGTGTTCTTGGAAAATCTTCGTCATTGCTCATTGGTACATGACGCCTGCATTCTTCAAGTTGAAGGGCATGACGGTGTAGCAAAAGATGCTGAGGGGTGTTCTGAACGCAGTATACTTTTCATCATCTGGATACATCTTAATTTGATTGCATCCTAAGATTCCATCCATGAAGGACCTTCTCTCAAATTCACACATGTTGTCAATGATGACATCCATGATAGGTAGAGGAAAATCATCTTTCAGGCATGCGATGTTTAGATCTCTAAAATCGATGTAGATCCTGATTTTTCCATTCTTCTTTAGAACCAGAACGATGTTCGCAAGCCAATCGAGATGCTGGTTTTCCCACATGAAGCCTGAATCAATTAACTTTTTGACTTCAGTTTCGATTGCCTCCATAATCTACGGACAAAACCGTCTTTACTATTGCTTGACAGGTTGACATTCGGTTTGATGTTGAGGTGGTGCATCGCCACGTTCGGATCAAGTCCTGGCATGTCTTTGTAGTTCCAAGCAAAAACATCGATATACTCCTTAATGAGAGCAACTAATTCTTCTTTCTCGTCTGGTCGAAGGTTATCACTGACAAAAAAATTAGTTTCGGGTTAGCTTTATCGCCCATGTTTACCTAGATCACTTTATCCTCAGTGGGAGGTTCTCTTTGTTTGAACTGGTCACCATATTGGGTAATTAGGTGGTGGATCCATGGGTCTTCCTAAGTTAGTAGTTGATCAACTTCCCCCATTGTGGTGGGATCGACTGTGGCCATGTTCGACATCAGCCCTTTGAACATCTCTCCAATGCTGACGTCAGAGTCCTAATTTGAAGAATCAGATGAGTATCTATCTTTATTCACTAACTGGTCAATGACTTGCCAGCAACATTCATCTTCGGATGAAGAGACATAACCTAGAGCTCTTCTATACACATAGTAATTATCGAGTTTACCCTTTGGTACATAACCAACCTTAGTCAGAACTTGAGGACCTCAACCGAAGCAAAGTCCTTCCCTAAGTACGAGATTGTATCCCTATTTTTCCATGAGGTTACGCGCTCTTGAACTGTATTTAGACAAGTAAGGATCGGTCTTTTCATCATCACTACTATCCCTTGAAAAACGGTCAGGTAGCAGAGACGTCTCCCATTTACCATAAATTATCTCCTTTTGACCATTTTTCTTAGCAGGAATGACTAGGGTCATCCCGAATGAGTATTGTATATGCTTGTTTGTCACGCAAGATGAATGGAGCAGCATGTGTAAGTCGGGGCCATTGTATAACCCTTTCATTACCTTATTAAGAGAAGGCGAGTACTCTAAGTCATCATTTATTTTAGTTTCGGTAAGTTGCCAATTATAACTACCGTCTGACGATTCTTCATCATCAAGATTGATTATAAAGGGTATAATGTCATTTAATACAAAACCACCATCGTAATCAAGCTCAGCTTCGGTATCAGCTTCTTCTTCACTGTCCATACCTTTGGCCGATGGTTCAGTATCAGATTTATCACTGTAAAGAAGGGAGTCAATAATATAATTTTCCAATCCCTTAAATGGTTGCTTATCTGCGACCACCATCTTGACCTCACTATTAGCGTATACATATTCAAGACACTAATGGAGGATGGAGGGGACTATAGCATTACTATGGATCCAGGGTCGACCCAATAGTAAATTATAAGAGATTTATGCATCGATCACATAGCACGTGACCTCCGATTTTGAATCTTCGAGTTGGTAGTTTACCCTAATTGTACTCAATGGCCTAGACCTACTGGTGTTAAATCCATAGATAACAGTGTATGTGGAAGCCAACTTGCTAGCGAGAATTCTTAAACTGTACATCAATTGGAGTGGCATAATACCGATAGCGGAACCCGGATCAACTTGGATCCAGTTGATAATGCTAGAACCAATGTAACCGATGAAATACAATGGTCTATCATGCTTTGAATTCCTTACTTGCATGTCCTCCTTGGTGAAAGTGATGCACGAGAATTATTTTGTCGTTAGGTTGCAATGTTGAGCTAAGGACTCCGGTCCTTCAAGGGTCGGCTTGATCTGAGTGAGGAACACATCAGAATTGGCTAGGGCTTCTTGTAGAGCCTTCTTGGTATCTTTAGATAAACGCAATAACTCGTATAGAGTTATCCTCACTGGGATGTTAGCAAATTGGGTCATAACATCAAAACAATATGGAATGTTTAAACTTCCCTATTTGTCTCTCCCAATCAGACAATTGAATCGAGACTGCCTTGGGTTGTAAACCTCTTGGTGCTAGAGTTCTTTATCCTTCTGCTTGTTGGGTGTAAAAAATTGACTTCTTGGTGAGAGGTTGTTTGTGTTTATGATTGGCTTATTACAAACTAATAATCAATATTTTATAACAGAAAAGAAGGGAAGGCCCTTCGTGTTTAACGTGGGTTCTTCGATAGCGATAGAACACCTCCCATGATACTTGTGTCGAGTTTACTTCCCTTGGACGATACGATTGAAGTCGTGGTGGGAGATTCAGTACTCAATAGAAGCTCTAGTGTGGATAGGTTCGAGTCTACCCGAGGCCTGATAGGTGCCTGCATTGACCAACAGCTATCAGTATGCGGCTCGTTGGTAAGGCGACAGCTTCAAGCCCGATTTCTGGTGGCACACCCCTAAATTTGTCGGCCGACTGCTTTGAAAGGGCTACGGTGCAAGAGTCAACAAAGAACTTAAGAGACTCAAGTCTGAGAGTTCAGACAAGTCTACAAAGAGCTACTATGCAAGAGTCTATAAAGAGCTAATGAGCCTCAAATCTGAGAGTTCAGATCGAGTCTACTTAGAGCTACTATACAAGAGTTTGCAAAGAGCTAATAAGCCTCAAATCTGAGAGTTAAGATTGAGTCTACTTCAAAAAGGGTGTCTTTAGCAAATGAGCCAAAGTTCAAACATTCAGAAGTGGGATGATTAGCCAGCCAAAACCAAGCAGCCAATTAATCCCTTGAACATAATGTAGCAATTAATAGGCAAGAGATGGCATGGGTCATCCCTTTATTTGTGGGATTTGACTATTAGTGGGGTTGAGAAGCACTAGCCGTCCAATCTACAGGATGTGACCACTTGGTGGGGGGGGGGGGTGCTACTAGCCGCCGATTCTCGTAGTCATCAATGGCTATTTATAGAAATAGGGTAGTCCTGGACAATCACTTGATTTGTGGGATATGGCCATGCCTAGGTGAGGAGCACTATGCTCCCCCCCTTCATGACCATTGATGTGACTGCTCCCATACCCCAAGTGGGTAATTAACAAGCGTGAGTCTACTAGGCAAGCTTAGCCTTTAGGTGAGCTTCTAGCCTATAGGTGAGCTTTTTTCTCAAGCGGTCGAGCTAAACAATCAGGCGAGGTTAGGCTCGTGCTGGCGAGTCGACCAAACATGTAGGGTTTGGCAGTCTTGACTTGTGTGGGTGAATTGGACGACTCAAGTGGGCCCTAACTCATGTTGGTGAGCTGGGCAGACTCGACTTATGTTGGCGAGTTGACTTCTAGTGGGAGACTAACATTGTCATTCGAGTAGACAAGAGGGGGTGTCATCTCGAGATCTTCATAGTGAGTCGACTTTCGGAGGGAGACTGACACTGCCCTTTGAGTCAACATGAAGGGGTGTCATATCAAGGTATTTTTGGCGAGTCAACTTTAGGAGGGAGACTGACACCTCCCTTCAAGTCAACATGAAGGGGTGTCGTCCCGAGGTCTTCTTGGTGAGTCAACTTTGGGAGGGAGACTGACACCGCCCTTCGAGGCAATACAAAGAGGTGTCGTCCTGAGGTCTTGGTTAGTCGACTAGAAGGTCTTGGCCACTTGGTCTTCGAAGTACGGACTGACATTGCCCTTCGAGCCAACGAGGGGGTCTCGGCCCTTTGGTTTTGGTGAGTCGACTAGAAGGTCTTAGCACCTTGATCTTTGAAGAGTAGATTGATAGTGCCCTTTAAGTCGACGAGGGGGGCTCCACCACTTCTAGTCGATGAGGGGGTCTCGGCCCTTTGATCTTGGCGAGTTAACTAGAAGGTCTTGGTAACTTAGTCTTCAAGGGGTGGACTAACACCGCCCTTCTAGTCGACGAGGGTGTCTCGGCCCCTTCGAGTTGACGAGGGGGTCTAAACCACTTAGTCTCTGAAGCAAGGGGACTCTTGACGATTCGTCTTTGGGAGTCGACCAGCGGGAATTCGGTCGTGTAGAATGTTCGCGGTGAAAATCGAGTCTTTCTTCATTGTTGATTCCATTATCATCTTAGATAACAGCTTTTTGCGTTACAAAGATCCGGTCTTTTTATAAGATCCGGTTACAATAAAATCAAAGAAAAATAAAGAAAAGATTACAACTTTCTCCTTTTGTGTCGAACAAATCACGAGCTCCTGTTTTGTGGTCGCTCGCTTGCGTGGGTTGTTTGCCTGCGCCGGGGTTTATCCGTGGACCACCGCGAGATCTAGATCCGGTCGGATCTACGCAGTATGATGGGTATTATTTCACGAAGGAAATAATAGCCGGGGGGGATTATTTCACCAAGGAAACAATCGCCCAAATCTCGGGATCAAAGACCAAGCTTTGATCCGGAGTATGCCTACGTAGATCTGAGATCCGATTTGAGATCCGGTTCCTCTCGAACTCTTGCCTTATTTGGCATTGATGATCGCCGAGCACCGGATCTGGATGAGCAAGTCTTCAAAGTCCTAAAGCTTGAATCTTTTTTAGATCTGAGCTTCGAATCCTACAGAGCTTCGCCTCCAAAAAATCCAACCTTTTAAAATGAGCCACCCCCTCTCCTATTTATAG